>BGPR01025781.1:0-22077 GCA_013235015.1 Araneus ventricosus
ACGATTAAGAGCTCTACAGTGGTTTGTACAGAGATTGTGCCTGAAACTACAGTTGACTAACTGTTGCTACAACAGCAACAACTAGGCAAACTGTATACAAGACTGTAGAAAGAGAAGATGCTTAAAGAGCTCTTTCGTGGCTTGTTGAGAGGTTGTATCTGAAACAATAGTGTCTAGAAAACCTGTACACAGACGGCAGCAGTGAAGGCAACCGAAAACCAGTGGCGCGCTTCTCCTTGAAGAGACTATAGTAGAAAGTCCCCCGAGCAAAGCCACTTTTACGCACATCAAAGACTGAGATCGAATATTTTTCCCTGATGAGCCCAGATTCACTTGCCAAAGTGACTTTCGATGGGACAGCCTGGAACTCTGTAATTTATGGAAATGAAGCAATGAAATTCTTGTGTGAGGGAGTCTCAGGTTTGACCACATCAGTACATCCGTGCACATCTTCGAAGTGGGTAGTGTGGACGCACAACTCTGTAGGTTTCTTTGGACGTCATGCGTTGTTCTTCCTAGGAGCTACCGGATATAATTTTATTTTTATGCATGGTAATGCGAAGGCAATAAGTGTTTATTTTTCTGAAGTAAGAGGGCATTCAAAGTAAGGAGTGCCAAGTGAAATTGCCAAATCTAATCGTATAGAGCCTCTTTAGGCCCTATATAGAGGGACAAGTGGCTAGACCTTAGTACCCCGACCCCTCGCAGGATCCTTTACGAAATAAACTCCGTACTGTTAAAAGTGTGGTGACTCGTCTGCTAGATTTTGTTCTGAAAAAAAATCCCAAAAAGCAATATAAGAAATTTGAACTCCAGTTGGCTGAGGAAACAAAAAGTTTCGTTGCTCTGGCAGCCAAACGAATTTGAACTACTCTTTTTTTTTTGATGTTTCTGTTTTATTTTTGTAAAACGTTTTTTGACAACGTCTTTTCGTTGGTTGTAAAAAATTCTTAATTTTATATATTTAATTAGATTAAAAACTACTCTCTCTCTCTAGCCTCTCGTTTTTGCCTGCATTTTTATAGAAGAAGCTGTTGTAGTCACAGATTGTTAACAACATTCTCATTTTTATCTTCCTAGCTGGTTGTGAGATTTCCAAAGCTTTGCAAGGTTACCAGACTCTTCATTTAATGGACAGTTCGGATGATGTTATGAATTTTGTGTGACTTTTTGGCGGTTTTTGGATTAATCGAATGTCAAAAAATTTGTCTCCTGTTTGATTCATTGAATTTTTGTTGACTCTCATATTATGGAGAATTTATCTAAACATTACTTTTCATCTATCTATTTTTTAGATACCCCATATTTCTTTTCCTAACCTTAATTTTGAGTCCGATAAATCCTTCGACATCTTCCAAAAGTAAACGAAATGAAATTGTTGCATTTAAAAAAATATATTATGCCTTCGAATTTGATTCACGACAGATTTCCACCACCACAACCCTTTCTGAGACAAAAATAGCACTAGAAAACATTTTATTCTAGGAACATTTACGGAAAACTATTCATGACAGAATTTCAGACAGTGCTTAGAAGAGTTTTCTGCAGAGTGACAGAAAACAATATACCACAGGACACTTCTTTCGCTTAATGTCAGGAAAATGAAGTTTTAACTGAGCGGGTAAAAGTATTCTTAAAGTAATAAACACTCTGATACCAGAAACTACTCAGATTGTTTCCAGTCGCTGCTTTTAGTCTAGTTTTTCTAGGGCTGAATGTTGTTTATTTACAAAAATGGTAAGCTGTATTTTCTACAAAACTTTTTATCGCGCATCTGGCAAAAACACTCTTCTAGCAATATGCAATTTTTTGAGTTAAATGTTCCTCCACGATGTGGTTTTTCCCGGAAAAAAGGGAAGAATTTTGAAGATAAGGTAGTTTCTCCTTCCTTTAAAAATCATCCAGAACTTTTCGAAAGTGCGAGGAATATATTTTTTTTCAATTTTTATTCACCGCCGTTCTTTTATGCAGCGTGACGAACTTTACTGGTTCACCCCTTTTAACAGAAGAGAATTTCATTTTAGTGAAAAAGTAGCAGTTCTTGAAAAAAATAATTCTTGCTGGCTGGAACTAAAAATAATGTAACTCTCTTTATTTCTGAATTAACTTGTCTTCCCTTTCTTCCCTTTTAAAATATTTTCAGTCACTTTTTTCATAAAATTTTGTATTGAATACTGAATAATTATGAATTGTAATATTGGAAAATAACGTCACGATTAAAAGATAAGATTTGACACTAATGAAACTGAATCAACAGATCTCCAATATTTACACCCAATTCAATTATAGGCAACACAATTTTTGTATGATAATGTTTTTTGGCTGGCATACTATCTACAAATTCAAAAGTTGTCGTGCAAAACTCGTTCAAAACCCTTTACCGGGGCAGACCATTAGGCCTAGAGCTACCAAATTTAGCACGTAATTATTTCTTGGGATAATAGTGGTCACTAAGGAAGAACTTGTTATCGAAATTTTAATGCTTTTCCTCAATAACTTATGTTTACAGCATGTAATCGCACAAAAGTCATATTTACACCACTTTAAATATTAAAAAATATTTTTCAGTGACATCAAATTTGGTGACACGCAATTCTTTCTTTAATTTTGATAAATTTTTCAAAATTAGTTTCAAAGCGCAATTTTATAACAATGCTTTTCCTTTATATAGCGGCGGGTAACAAAATAGAGAGATTGTGAATAATCAATGCAAATATTTTAATTGCTCGTGCAACTAAGCAAAAATAAATGTTAGATTTTTCAGTTTATTACTAACCTATGCTTTAACATATTTCGAAACATTAGGTGTTTTTTTTAAACATGATAATAATTTTAGGCTGCCATTCTTTTTATTTTCTCGTATACGAAGTATACAAAGAGAAAGTATTGTAATCGTCAAAAAATTCGAACTCGAAATTTTGACGAAACTACACGTTTTAAACCTCCCTGAGTCCGAAAAACACAATTTTGTAATTATGTCTGTGAACACGATAACTCGAAAACTATTAGAGCTACGGAGATGAAATTTGGTATGCGGTCTAATGCATAATTTGCAGGTTTCTTTCAAATTTTGGACAAAGTCTGCCTGTCTGTATGTCCGCGGTCATGCGAACACTATAACTCAAAATCTTGAATAGCTAGATGGATAAAATTTGGTACACAGTTTTATCGTCATGAATGTAGGTCAATATAAAATTTTGGAGCAAATCCGTCAAAAAGAGACGTTTAAATTGCATATTCAATTTCTTTTAATTCGATTCTCATGCGCATACGTACTGGTAGCAATCTGTTATTGTTGTAAATTTTATTTACAACAATAAATAATGTTTTCATATATGAATTGTAACAATTTTTTTATTATTATAAATAAAATTCAAACCGATCTCATTATTTCAGCAAATCTTTTATTCACGCGCTTTGGCAATTGTTACAGTTGTGGTAGTATAAACTGTTTTCTTGGGAACTCAATTCCAAAGCAGAATTTTCTCTTTAGTGTTCATTGCATTGCCTATTTTATCGCACCTGCTTCAAAGTAATATTTTTTTGAAACGTGGTAACAGATATTTGATTTCAGGTTTGCTTGTTTTGCTTTCTCGTATACGAAGTATACAAAGAGAAAGTATTGTGATCGTCAAAAAAATTCGAACTCGAGATTTTGACGAATCTCCACTTAGAAAGTATACGAGAAAGTTCAGGAGAGACCACTCCCGCTGGTTCTAAATTGCACGATGTAAAAAGAAACAACATTAAGCACTGAAAGCAACGGTTGATGCAATCAAGCCAAACGAGTCAATCCTAAAACATCATCATACTGCGATGTTTCCGAATAGAAGTTCGAATCTCCTTTTTTAAATATAACAGAAAGTTCAGTTAAATCTGTATTCCATTCAATCTGTATTCTACATTTCATCTGGTGTGTTGCATCTAATATGACAACACATTTAAAGGACTAATCAGGTTCTCTGAATCTACCCGATTCTCTTGTGGATCTGATGTGATTGTCTCTCAATAATACAGCCCATCTTGGCAAAAACGATACTTTATTAAAACATTAAACATTATATAAAAGCAACAAGTAACATAACACAAAAACAAGAACTACAGCTACTATCACTGCATAGCCACACAACTGCAATAACGCCCACAATCCGGGCCGCATATAACCGACCTTTACTTCAATTCGGATCAGGGAAAATAACGGAACCCTCTGATTGGTTAGCTAACTGACGTCACGCCTTCCCACCCAATTGCAAAACTTACAAGTCATACGCTCTCTAGAAGGCAAAATACTTATGAATTAAAATGTATAATTAAGAAAGAAGGAAAATCATAAGAGCAGCAATATTTATTTCAATAATTCCAATATTTGATTTATTCTCGAAATGTATTAGAGATATACTTATACATGTCTTATTTTTGTTTATTAGAATTTCTTAGGAAAGGTTAAAAATTATGTAAATCTCATAAATTAATATTGTTATATTTTATGTTAAATATTTTAAAAAGGGTACAACATAATGAATAAAAAAGTGCACTTTTGAGACTAAAAAATGTCTCTTGATATGCAAACTAAAGAAGGTAATTAAAATTTACAAGCTCATGTATTGCTTATTTCCTACAAGGCTTCCAGTTCGGCGAAATAAACATGACGTCATGAAGACGCTAAGGGAAGCAGCCAATCAGCGAGCTCGGTTATTTTCTCTGGACCGAATTGAAGTAAAGGTCGGTTATATGCATCCGGGCCTTTAAAGGAAACTACCAGAAGACTGCGCATGCTCCAGACTCCCCATGCTATGGCGCAGGTTTTTGCATCCAACATGGTGTATCCTTCTCTTTTACTTTATTCATTGATAAAGAGCCTTTCTGTATTGCCCCTCTTTTCGTTTCCGACCCCTCCAAAAGACTGTTGCAAAGTTTCAAAAATGAATGGTTTATATATGCCTGAGTTACTTTTAAAATTTGTAAACGGCCTTTTGAGAGCCCCTATTTTAGTACTAAATGAGACTTTTACTTCTTCACCATAAGCCCTTGGCTACATATGCTAGACCAAGTGGAATTAGAACTACCATTACGTATTGATGTTTATGGAGTATTATAGCCTACATATTAGCTCTTACGCCATAAGCCATTAGACCAGGGGTTCCCAGCCTTTTTTTCTTGTGTACCCCTTGATTATTCTTTTTGTTTTCGCGTACATCCTACTATCATATCCAACTCCCCTCCAAAACCATCCGTTTATTCAAAGAAGTTTTTATCAATAATGTTAAGGTTAGCTTAAAAGTGAAATGATACGATTTAATAAGATTTGTAGAACTTATTTTTGATTTTAGAATTTATTCCATTTTTACAATAGTATTAGTTCAACTCCAAAGCAAATGAAACCAGTATTGCAATTATTTTTTTTTCATTTAGAAGTATAGCTAAAAATTACACTTCGTATTAATCAACTATTCAAGCGATATAGTTATTAAATAGCAAGTATTCAATTGGAGAAAAAAAATTCTCTAATTCTTTTAATCCTTTATGTTTTCTTGTTTCCACCACTAACGTCTTCGATTTCACGTACCCCTCACTGGCCTTCGTGTACCCCCAGGTGTACGCGTACCACAGGTTGGGAACCTCTGCACTGACCAACCCAATGAACTTTGAAAACACAGTATGAGGGAAATGGGCAACGTAGAGATTGTGGAGTCCTAGATTTCTGGAATTTTGCATCTGCTCATCAAAGTAAAATTAAATTTAGATTTTGATTTCTGAGGTTACATACAATTTTAGGATTGTAAAGTAATCATCTAGTTTCCTGTTATCAGATAGAGTTCTTCATTGCAGTAAAAAGATTATAAAGACAAAAGAAATATAGAGGCAAAGCCGCAACAAGGCTGAAAACACATTCTATTATGTGACATAATTTCGGACAAGAAGAGTCAATGTCTATAAAACGATTTTGGAAGTTCCATCTTCATGATTTTTTTAAAATATTATTTGGCCTAATTAGTGGTTCGTTAAGAAGAAGTATACTGCCACCCGAGAAATGAAACAATTGTGTATATGTCATAGTTGAAGTAAAAAAGAATCCGGTTAGTATGAATAATAGTCGATTATTGTTAATAATAAAGCATTAAGAAATCTGTTTAGTATTAATAATAAATGCTTATATTAACACTAACCATGGTTATTTCTAATAATAACAACCAAATAATCGCATTGATCTTAACATAAAAACCATTTTAAAAGTTTTTTTGTGATTATCGATAGAAGTGATTCCTGACCGATTGCCGATTATAAAATTAAAAAGCTGAATAAAATTGAAACTAAAATAAATTGTTGCTATTTTTTATGAATAGGCCCAGGAAGGAACGAAAATGTATAAATCTTATTGGTTTTTGTTCTAAGGCGAAAATAAAATGATGATTATGTGAAAATATCAGTTTAATTCGTTTAAAATATTTCAAAATAAATATGCTGCTACTGATACTGAGATGAAGATTATTTATGGATATTAAGTATCTAATATTTTGACTCGAAGAATGCTTTGTTTATCTAAATAACGTAACCGTAAGACATTATGCGAAATTACTTCCCATTTCATTTATTTGAGAGGCACGAACTCCTGCAAGAATGCTGTTTAATAATCTCATAGATGTCCTCAAGATTTAAGCCTTGACAGAACATTTTCATTCAGGATCGAATATATTCGTGAAAAAGTCGAAGGGGCTGCAGGGTAATCCTTAATTCACTTAAGCGTATAATGAGTTTTTCAATTTTTTCCCGATCAACATCCCATCAGTTTTTAATATGAAGGCGAAGGAGATGACGTTCTTTGCATTTAATACGGACTAGGACCGATTTTATATTTTATGTCTATTTGAATTTTATTACTTCGAGAGCAATTGTAAAACTGTTACATCATAAGATTTTGAGTGTGTGTACTTCTCGGCGTATTTTTAGCTAATAGTTTTCATTTAAAATTTGATAAAAATTTTCAGAAACATGCTTTCCTATTCATTTCGAATTCATTTTTATTTGAAATTATAATTAAATTATAACTAACAAATGTATAATAAATGCATTTGTTAGATTTTCGTCAAAAGAGGGAGCCAATTTATAATTATGATTTTGTAAATACCGAATAAACCAGAGAACATTTGCTAATTGCAATTTTGTGTAAATAACTAATATAATTGATTTTGAAATTAATTCAAAGTTTCTGTCTGTTATAAAAGTTCTAGTATTAAATTAAATTCTTTTTTAAATGCATTTTGAATAAATTTGGATTTCTTATTGCATTATTGCTATTTTTGTGAATACTGATAAACGCAGACGACATTTAATTATAATTTTATTTATATCGATAAAAGCAGAAATTTCTATCAATAAATTGCATTCTAAAAAGAATAATAGTTTAATTCATGATTCCATACGGACGAGTTTTCTGGGTTTTTTTTTCTCCGGTTTAATGGTAAGTCAATGGATCTTCAATGCGGAAGTCCAACATATAAGAAGATAAAGTCAATGTTTTTAAAGTGAGTAAACAAACCAGAAAACTCGTCCATTGAGAGTGGGCTGTTTTTCCATGTTCTATTAAATCGAATCGGTTTTCTCTTTTCATGCAAGTATGTTGTAAATTTAATTCTCTTTTTTTAATAATTGTTAGTTGGTTTTAATAGTCTTGAATCTCATAGCATTTTTAATTAAATCATACAAAGATACATTATATTTTATGTACATTTGTAAATTATTTATGTATCGTAAATAATTGAATCTTTTCTTATACTTCTTGAACGAACGAATCTTAATAATATGTCTTTCCTCAACACATTAATTTTTAGAAATTTTAAGCATTTTTTAAGCAGATTGTTCCTAAAGTGTAAAATATGTATTGTTTTCACTGAAAGTATAGCAGCGAATTTATATCATACACAAATAAACACAAATAGATTAAAAAGTAGATTGTATTCGATTGTAAAAATCTTAAAATTACATTTTTCATCATGCTTATTCCAAGTTGAAAGGCGAACTTTACATATAACGGTTAAAGGCTTTACTTTATGATAGTTTAATGAATCTACAGAACATTAATTATTTTTCGTTTTTAATATTATTATGACTCTATAAAATGTCTCATAAAATTCTAAATATTTTGGGAGAGGATTTATTTTATATTTATAGGAAAATCAAAACTTCCTTTTTTGTTTCTAAGGCCTTTTTCCCTTTACAAAGGATATAAACAAATGAATTATTCTAAATTAACAAGTAAAATATACGATTCTCTAAATTATATAGCGACAAAACAAATAAATTTGATGACGAACAGAATATAGTATCGCTTCATACCGCTCAGGCTGAAATCATTACTAGTCCTTCGAGAAAAATGAGAGATAATGAGCACCGGTCATTTCAGAGTAACATTGCCATAATCCGTCCATTGATTCCGAAAATGTTTTTCAACCATTTAATAAGTATATTAACTTAACTCCTTCCTTGACATGAATGCTATAGAAATCATTTTTATTGTGAATTTTTATTGAAAATGACATGAATGCCATAACATTCAAATTTATAAGCCACATTATTATGCCTCCGATTCTAAATAGCCTTAATTTTCTGAAATTACTATCCACTTTAATGTATTGGCTAAATAGTTTATGCCAGGGGTGGGAAATCTGCGGCCTTACCGGTTATTTACAGTTTGCATTGAAATAATATAGGGTAAAGGAGGATAAGTATACACACCTAGTGGCTTTTAGCTTATAAAAACTCAAATAAGTAAAATACAGACTTCAAAATTTCACACAATTTTCTTTATTTAACTATGAATCAATGCATCTAGGCTACAGGATTTTGCCTCTTATCATTTAAGTAAGATAAATAAAACTAAAAAAAAACTGAAAATTGCGTAATCTTAGCCTACCTGGAGGGTTAGGCTGCGGCCACACGAGCGTTTAATTGCAGCCGCTGCTTGAAGGTCATCCGCAGAAGAATTATAGACAGAATGATGAAGAGGAAGGTTGACCACACTCGGCTGTTTTCGCCATTGGCGGGAAGTTCACTCGGTACATTCCGGCGGTTGTCGCGTCAAGATACAGCTCGGTGTGTTTTACGAACGACTTGTTTGAGCGATTTGCTGCTCATCGTCGTTTCCGTTTGTATTTTCGTTTGTTCGAGGGCAGGATTTTCAAATAGGCAAAGTAGGCAACTGCCTAATGTCCCCGCAACTTTCGGGGGCCTGAGGTCTCGACATTTTTACAGGCATTTTCAGGGTTATTTAATTTTAAACTTTCATTTGATTTGCAAAAGCCATGTACCTCGAACGTAGTTAAATTAAAATTAAGTGCCATTTAAATTTCAAAACACTATTCTTGGCAAATTTTACATGTTTTCAATTTCTCTTGCAGTTATGTGCAGTCAATCGTTTTGCAATTGACTGATTGACTCATGAGTAAACAGCCCTGGCAAACTTCGTATATGAGTATTTGGAATGTACTGAAAGAAGTTTTGCTACTTTACCATTTTCCCGTTTATTCCTGCCAACCTCCAACTTGGGGTTAACCTCTTCTGCTTTCTTTCCAAAAGAGAGTGTTATATCATTTTTCTTTTTTTAAGGCGATATTTACTAATAAATGAGTTTGTAAAACAAATTATAAAACATAATAAGTTTGCGAGAAACAAATAAATAGGCTGAGAATAATATTTTGTACAACTAAAACTTAAAAAACAAGATCATGTCAAGATGAAACTATTTCGCAGTAAAATATTACGTATGTATTCCAATAAAGTACTATAGAAGAGCTATTCATTTATATGCAATTGTTTATTATTTTTGCAATAAAAAAAAATGAAGTAAAAGTTAACGTTAGCTTAGAAAGTTTAAGAGTACACAGTGAAAAAATGCTGCAAACTCTTAGCCTCCTCGTTAGCCCTTGACTAAACCGCCACTAGGTGCAAAAACGCCATAGATAGATAAACTAGATTTATACCAACTTGTAGCTTATGATATGTGCTTTAATTTAAAATACGCCTTTAAACATTTGGTTCAATTTAAATAATGAGAAACACTTGCTTTCTATGATCGAAAAATTAGATAGAAAAGTAAGAAAAGTGAATCTTGCCTTGCAAATCGAAAACAAAGTGCAGCAAATCAATAGTAGTATGTCATATTTTAACACAGTAGCAACTCCACTGAAAGGTCATAGTGGCTGTTCTCTGCAGTGTTGACAACAAGGTAAAATTGCCCTGCGTAATCTTAGCCGCCTGCGTACTCTTACCCATCGTTTCCCTACCTGTCAGTAATCTACACTATTAAAATTCGAGAGCAAACAAATGTTTTTATGTATGTCCGACTGTCTTCTCACGAATCGCTGAATGCAGAAACGTGCCGAAAGTACCAAAAGATGGGAAATAATCCAAGGAATCCATTTTGACCATTTAAATTCCGAAATTACAATTAATTCAAAAGATATTAATTAAAAACGACAAAATGAATGAATATATCGAGCTGCCATTTATCGTGCAGAGACAATTTTCCTCCCCCCCTATTATTAATCTTTCACATCCGGTGTTCTTGCATTTTTTTTATTTATTTAATGGAAGCTGGTTTGTACAAAAAATTTTATTTTTTTCTTTTTTAGCGAGCTTCCGTGTTTTAATTTATAAACATCGGAAAAAATCATTTTCTTGCATTTTTTCTTTCTTTTTTGCCAATAACTTCCGAAAGAATTGATGGACGAAAACAGTTATGTCATTTTAAAGTGCAAAGAAATACCTTTCCAATGATACTAATTGAAGCATTATACGACATTTTATCTAATTTTTATAAATTATAAATATAATTAAGGTTAATTACATGTTATAAGAGCTATAAATTTCTAGGATTTCCCAATTTAAAAGTATAAGAGAGCTACAAATGTATACAAATATTTGAAAGCTTAAGACCAAAAATAGTTTTGGAATATGAAAAATACATAAAATAAAACTGTTTATGAAGCCTGAGAAGCATTATTAAAAACAGATACAAATCCTTACACTGTTTGAAACGAGCAAGATATCGTTTTAAAGAACTCTACTCCTGTATTATAATCTCACGAAAAAAATTATAGAAATTCTTACAATACTAGAAAACACAATGTGCAGTAAAAATGAATTGTGCAAAGGAATTACTCGTCTTCCTTTTGAATCCCTTACTATTTCATTCATACTTTATGACACACACTCAACGGATGTTTGCATTCGGTTCTCCTATGTGAAGAATAAGTTCTAAATCGTGTTTCCACTAATGGGAGGGAAGGTAAAACTCTTTCATATCTCTGAAACTCATTTAGATTTTACTTACTGTGCTCTAGACAAGCTGTTTGAGGATGCTTTTATGAAACGAATTCCGCCTCGCTTAGACTCCGTTGAATACCTGGAAACGACTTCTAAGCTGATTAGTAGACTATATCTACCCATCTCCAAATAAGTTACCGACTGAATTGTTACCTAATCTGTAAACTCTGTTTGGTGCAATATTTTCAGGATTAACGAATAAAGCTGTAATTTATATAATTTTAACGGTAAATATTTTCTATTACAGTCAACTGCCTGGATTGAGAAGTAAATTGGTTGCAGATCAGTTAGAATTTACATTGTGCGATCGAAATTGTAGTTGCCTTTTGGAGAAAATATGAAGCGGTGGCATCGAGCTCAGTGATGATTTATTCAAAATAAATAGATTAAATTTGAGTTGTTAAGTGCCAGTAAATTATCGTTTATTTCTATTCAAATAAAATTTAAAACAAAAGGTGTTTTCGTAAATAATTTGACATATACATTTGAAAACTCAGAATTTTGGATTGAATGTGAGAGAAGTGATTAATATGTATAGAATTGATGTTTCAGTAGGAAGAAAATATAAGGTCATAATGCAAAAACTATAAAAGACCTCCTAAAGTATAATCTATTTCCTTTTATTGATATTCATGCATTAAATAGAATGACACTATATATTTATCTATGCAATGAAAAGAAGTATTTTCTGATGAGAATTTTATATTTCAGATACGTAAGTCTGCAACGATTTTCTACGAAGCATATTTTTAATTTTTCGAATATTTTCACTGGTAATTAATTTCCAAGAGATTGCAATTGGAGGTAGAGTTCACATACAAATGATAACGAACCACATTATACTTTAAATTAAAATCCACCTCAAAATGCTTTGTATTTATCCTTAAAACCGCAGATATACTGAAATCTTAATTAATTTCATTATTAACGAGATGAATCGAAATAGATTTGCAAAAATAATTTGCTTTTAAATTCTGATACTCTGAAATTTTTTTGAATTATTTCATTTACTAAAATGATGCAGTTGGGATTCTCTTTCACAGGTATTAATTTTGGATTGATTTGAAAAATACACAATCAAAAACGATTTATTCAATAGATATATGCAATAGAATTTCTTAATTTTTTTCTCAGCGTACAGTATTTCAAATATTTAATATAAGTATCTAGTATTTAATGTAAGTATCAAGTATTTAATATAGTAATCAAGTATTTAATATAAGGATTTTGGCGTAGGTGTTCGAAATGTAAAATTTCATTTAACCCTTTCGGCACTAATAGGCATATACGTCCTAGAGATTAGACTTCATTCCCTATTGGTAAATAAATCCTACTTTTATATGGGTTTTTACGATTTCAGTGTTCTATAGGAATTAGAGAATAAAATCACGATTGAAGGAACTTGGAAACACTCTCAGATTGCAAATGGCGGTCTTGTGTTTTTGTTGTCTTCATATCACGATTATTGTTATGAAGCTGTAAAATTGTTTCCCTGTCTTGTTAATCTTATGACAGGAGAGAGTTAAAGTGTTACAAATGCTTTACTGGAATAGTCCCAGTCGACTATACGATCTTCCACAAGTATTAATTTTGGATTGATTTGAAAATACATACAAAAAAACCCGGTTTATTCAATTGATATATGCAATAGAATTTATTAATTTTTTTTCTCAGCGTACAGTATTTCCAGTATTTAATATAAGCATCAAGTATTTAATATAAGTATCAAGAATTTAATATAGTAATCAAGTATATAATATAGGGATTTTGACGTAGGTCTTCGAAACATAAAATCTCATTTAACTCTTTTGGCCTTAATGGGCATATATGCCCCGGATATTAGACTTAATTCCCTATCGGTAAATAAATCCTACTTTTATATGAGTTTTTGCGTTTTCAGTGTTCTTAAGGAATTAGGGAATAAAATCATGATTGAAGGAACTTGGAAAGACTCTCAGATTGCAAATGGCGGCCTTGTGTTTTTGTTGTCTTCGATTATTGCTTTGAAGCTGTAAAATTGTTTCTCTGTCATGTTAATCTTATGACAGGAAAGATAGTTTTACAAATGCTTTACTGGAATAGTCCCAGTCGACTATACGATCTTCCACAAGTATTAATTTTGGATTGATTTGAAAAATACACAAAAAAACGGTTTATTCAATTGATATATGCAATAGAATTTATTTTTTTTTTCTCAGCGTACAGTGTTTCAAATATCTAATATAAGTATCAAGTATTTAATGTAAGTATCAAGTATTTAATATAAGTATCAAGTATATAATATAAGGATTTTGGTGTAGATATTCGAAATGTAAAATCTCATTTAACTCTTTTGGCCCTAAAGGGCATATATGCCCCGGATAATTCCCTATTGGTAAATAAATCCTACTTTTATATGGGTTTTTACGTTTTCAGTGTTCTTAAGGAATTAGGGAATAAAATCACGTTTAAAGGGACTTGGAAACACTCTCAGATTGCGAATGGCGGTCTTGTGTTTTTGTTGTCTTCGTAACACGCTTATTGTTATGAAGTTGTAAAATTGTTTCCCTGTCATGTTAATCTTATGACAGGAAAGAGATTTTACAAATGTTTTACTGGAATAGTCCCAGTCGACTACACGCTTGGGATGTATTGTCCCAGGAGATTTCCAGGAAACGGGAAAAGTGAAAAACTTTAAACTCATAACATACTTCTTTTAGTATGTCAACATTAAGTTAAACTACTTCTCATAATTAAATTTTAATAATGCAAAAGTCAAAGCGAAAGGATTAAAATGTCTGACATCTAACACTTCCAGAAGAGTTGATATTATCTAGTTAAAAATATGCAATAGATATATTTGCTTTGAAAATTGGTTAAACTGAAATTTTCTATTCTCCTCTTCTTTTAACTAATCACATCAATTTATCCACATTAAATATCTGATATCAATCTCCGATTTTTCTGTCAATTCTTAAAATAAATAATGGTTCTGCAATTTCAGTAAGGTTAATCAATAAATCTGAATAATATCTTTCTTCTTTTAGAATGTTTATGGTGCCCTGCCATAATTTCACTGATCGATACTATTTTAATTAGCTCTAGTTGACAAACGATACAAATTTTTAATAATAACGTAATTTGATATCACAGTATCATCCTCCAAGAAGAAAATATTTCGCAGCCTTAAGTTAATGAATTCTTTGAAGAATTTTAAAAGTTTTTCATTTTTCTGGAAGAAAAGCGGGGTCTAATTACATTAAAAATAACTTTTATCTCAGAAATTCTTAATATATGGCATTGATTATGTGTAAAGATTTTGTATTGGGTTAGTTATGCAAAGTTAATAATTACTAAGTTTTTAAGTGAGCAAACATACCTCATAGATAAGTCACAATTATATCTTTTGACACCGTTTGTACAAACAACACATTTCTCAATCGAAATTTATAACATATAATCAATTTTAATTTTGTTACGTGCAAAATTCTGTCAATTCACAACGTTCTTTGAATAGAAGTTTACTGAAGCAGTTTTTATAAATTAATCTCGTATACATGATTTTTACACCCTTTATTTAACTTGACTTGTTTCATATTTATAAAAATGGAATTTGTAATCGAGTTTTCAATCACTTTCCGCTGTGTTAGAGTTTTGGAATTTTCACAGTTGTGTATTCTCGATTCAATGCGCCATTTTAATATTTACAGAACTTAATTATCAGTTAATCGATTAGTTAAATTAAATTTTGATTCCACACTAGTGGTGCCATTATTATGAGTAATAAATGGTAATGCATTTGTGGAAAATTGATTTCAAGACTCCATAATTACTAATATAATAGCCCAGATCTGTCTCTCACTGATCCGGTAACGCTCTGACGTCACCAACGATAAAATTCGCTCCATAGCACTGTGAGACGTTAAATAGCATTATTTCATTGTTAGAGCACCTAAATTTCAATAATTTTCAATGTAGAAGAGTAATTGTCGTTCTAATTTCATATTAATATATTTCATATTAATATATTTCATATTATAAATATTCAAAACTTTCTTTCATGCGAAAGAAAGTTTTGTTTGCAATGAAGAGACGTAGAAAATTTCAAAATGTAAATTCCTTACCCAACCATACAAGAATATAGCACAAAAATTCCTCCGTGTTTCGGATTTAGAAAAACATGTTTCCCAAACCTTCCAGAAATGATCTTTTAGACAATGTGGTGCTTCAATCGCTTCTCGCAAAAGCTGAACTGATGGGATTGAATTTATGCTCATATAAATAGATTTGCTATTGCTCATCAACTCAAGTTTCGTCTGTGTCATGTTATTTAGTTGGTAAAGACCCTGGCGTTCTTTTAGTTAACGAGAATAACGATGTATATATTTTATAGGCTGTTGAGATGTTTATTACCATCATAACTTGACGCACCTATAGATGATAGGCACATTTATATTTGTCCTGTGATTGAACAATATGCGAATGGATTCCATTAAGACAAATTTTTCGTTGATAATATTAAACAATTAATTGAATGTTTGATGTGTCGTTTTGTTATATGGCAAAAGAATAAAAGCAAATCCAGTCCAAGCTAGGGATCCATTATTTTTATATAAAGAATAAAAATTTTCAAAAACATATGTAAGTTCAGAAAAAAATGGCGGGAGGGTGTCTTTTCAAACAGCGGCTGATGTTAAAGGCGTAGGACTACTTTACTCGCGTGACTCTTTTGTTTCTCGAAAAGTTTCTAGTAAGTTTTTAAGTTTAAGTAAGTTTCTTTGTAACTTGTGTTGTTACCCTTTTTCTCTAAAATAAGAGATTAGTTATGTTTTTAACATATGTAGTTACCGAGATATAGAGGATCTCCCATACCAAGTTTTGTTACGTTTTGGCGTGTGAATCAATTTTCTTCCTGAGACCCTAATGGGAGGAACGTAGTCCTACGTTAAAAATGTATTACTGTCAAAATAATATTCCTCCTATGAAAATTATACACAGATAATTATTTTGGTGTTTTTCATAGACGGAATAACTATATGCATATAAGTAGACGTAATAATAAAAATGCGTGTAGTAATTTCTTTGAACATGAGTGGCAGCAGACTGTTCAAAGCATGGAATAATTAAATATTGTGCTTAGAATATTTATTCAAACTGAATTCAAACGTGCAGGTTAGAAATATATCATAAATATGACTCTTTCATGAATAGTTTCGTAGCAAAGTGAGGAAAATCGTGGTGTAGGGAAATATAAATTTCAGAAAAATATGTCTGCCGACTATCGTATTTTTTCAAAATTTGATCCAGTTACTATAGGATTTTCTTTCAGAACTTGATACAGATCTACTTTTTTGGTAAAAGGATCTTATGCAAAGTTCTATCGATCTGTCTCGTTGTGTTTTTTAGTTATCGTATTTCCATAGGCAGACAAATATAATTCCAAAAAATTTATTTGCGGATTCTGGAGGGTCAAAAACGCCTGTTTCAAATAATACTTTGAACAAATTTTTCTCATGAATTGAATGGAGGAACGCATTCCTACGTTAAAACGAATTCTATCATCTTTTATGTACTTGATTTTTATGTTTCTTAATGTAATCGCTTTTGAAGTCATCATAATAAAATTGCTAGATGAGAGATAGAAGTAGATTTTTTTACATATTTTGCAAGTTAAACAAAGAGAGGAGGAAAACCAAAAAATGCTGTGATGAGAAAATTTAATGTCATAAAAAATTTTCAAAAATGCTAAGTTACTCGCTCCCATAGAAGAATATACTACAAAAATTTTGTTGTAATCGTGATATAAAAAAATCTGAATATTTTTAAGTTACAAAATAGAATATAAACAACTTCGGACTCTGGAATACTTTTCTTTTTTTTCTAATAATGGTTTATCAGATTGAAAAAGTGAGAGCCTGGCTTTTCTGTATAATCTTCTTATCCAAAACCTATGAAATATCTCCTTAAAAGGAAAACTTAAACCTCTCTTCCTTGAAAAAATAGTATCGCCTTCACCACCTGCGATGTTGTTCTTGCCATTACATTTTTCATTTTCGGATGTGTATTGTGGCTTGTTGAAATTTTATTGAAAAAAACTGTGTCGGTGGTTCTCTTCTTATCAAAAGGAAACCGCTTTCTCTTAACCTGTCGTAAAAAGTAATGAATTTCTTTGTTTATCTCGAGTTCAACATTTTTGCATGATCGTCTGCTTCCTTTTTAAAACTGATTTTCCTTTCATGAAAAGTGAAATCCTTTTGCTATGATGATAACTTTCCTGGAAAAGGTAAAAGTGTTTTGAAAGTTAAAGCTTTAGAAGGAATTTTTTTTGTTTTTATCCGAAGTGGAATTCATTAGAAAGCATTTAGAAAAAGCACTTAAAGCAGTTTTAAAAACTATATAAAATGGTGGAAAGCAATGAAACTATTGAAAGCGTCTTTCTTTGCTAAATTGACTGCTCTTTGATGTTTGCTACAGTTTCATGTATTTGTTATTTGTCCTTGTTAAACGAATTGTTTCATTTGTACTGACAGTCTAACCAATGACTAATTTATATCCAAGGTTTATTTCAGATAAAAGTTTCAATTCTACTCTGTTACCCTAAGAAAATATTTTATTTAATGCATCTTAGAATGAATAAAATATTCTCGGAAAAATTTAAAGGCTGTACATGATTCAGGTATTATTTTAGTATTATAAATATTTCTTTTCTAAATAGAGTGTATCTAAGGATAAATGTCTGTAAATTCTACAATAGTCAATTAATTTTTTAGATTTAAAACGAATTCTAGAATGTGATTTAATAGCTTTTAAATAGAGTTGGAAATATTGTTGATGCATTGAATCAAACATATTTGCTAAGTAATAGGTTTTATTTCCTTGCTCCTTCCATATGGCTATCAAAAGGCATACGAAAGTTCTTAAAACATAGATTGTTTGATAGCTAGATTTATTGATTTGTTTATGAACCTTCACTGTCAGATATTCCTGCTGTTGAAACCCCCTTTTAGATTTTCGTCAATAGATGGCTCCCGAGAACATTTAATTGTAATTTTGTAAATACCGATAAAAGTAGATGGGATTTAATTCTAATTTTGTGCAAATTATTAATATAATTTATTTTTTTAATAATTCGTAGTTCTAAATTCTATTCATCTGTTATAAAAATTATAGAATTAAATTTAACTCTCTTTCGAATGTATTTTGAATAACTTTGGATTTCTTATCGCATAATTGCTATTTTTGTGTATATTGATAGACGCAGACGATATTTTTGCAATTAACGACAAAAGCAGAAATTTGTATAAAAAATTTACATTCGAAAAACAATTAGTTACGGCCATGATTCCATATTGAGTTTCTTGATTTCCCGTTCAGTTAAATCGAATCTTGCCTTCTCTTCTCTTGTAAGTATGCAGTATTTTTAATTTTTCTGGTTGTTCGTTAAATAAAATCTTACTTGGTTTTAAAAATTATAGCATTTTTCGAGTCTAAATCAAATCGCGCAACCATATTACCGTGAATTATATAATAGGGTTAAGTCGGGTAAGACGACGAAGAGTTTAAGATGACGAATTGGATTTTTCTCGAAAATAACACTGGACAGCAGACTCCATCCTACATCATCAGAAACCTCTAGCGACCAGACATTCATGTCATGCCAAAAGATTACATCCCTTATTTGTGTGATTCATAATACGTGGAAATGTGTTTTAGAGTTGTTACGATGCAAATTTTGGTTAGTGCTTCTTAAGGGATAGTGTTCACGGTGTAAGTATTTTTGATTTATACATGTCATATTCGCAAAGTAGTAATCAAAAGCTGTACAATGATGTATTATTTTAATTTTTATAATGAGCTGATGCCTTTCAATGTTTTTTCGAAATAAAAATGGCGATGACGGGTACGATGACGAACCACTCCACGCTGATTCAGGAGCTCGTCGTGCTACCTGAATGCCAACTGCCCTTCCTGCAATTCACTGGCACTCCAGAGAAAAATGAGCAACTCATTAAGAAGGACATAGAGGAAAAAGAAGACACATGGAAACTTTGACTGCTAAACAAGGCTGAAGTTAATAAGACTAAACTCAACAAACCTTCAAAAAATTCTACAAAAAAGAAGAAAGTAGCTAAGTAACACCTCGACTTCTAATGTTCTGAGTCTGAAGACTCAATTCATTCATTTGAATGTTCTTATGTTGGCGGTAATGACAATCTGGACCCAGAGGTTCTCGATAATGGAGAATGCATCATTTGCAGTGAGTAAGGAAACACGGAATTGGGATTCCAGTGTTTTATGTGCAAGCTCTGGCCCCATTCCACTTGTACTGGCTAAGACAACATCCAATCCCATGGCGATGCGATTTTTGTAATTAATGCCATTTCTTAAGGTTTGAATCTCAAATTAATATATTAATTAATATAAAATATCATTGTCCGAATTTTTCGATTAAGCGTTTGCAGCAGCATCGATTCACTTTCAGGTTTATTCAACGTTATTCGTCATCTTACCCGCACAGTCGGGTAAGATGATGAAATTGACTTTTTTTTTTCTAAAATGAAATTTTGGGGTCTTAAATTTGATCATAAAAATATAAAAAAATATCACTTTTAAATAAAGAGTTGAAGATTTTGGCGAAAAAATAATCCTCCAGCAACGAATATTGAGGTGATAAAAATACCCAAAGCTTAAGGTCGTCATCTTACCCAACTTTGCCCCACATGTTTCCACGTGCTATGGAACTATAGAAACAAATTTAGTGAGCTAAACAATTTTTTTGGTTGAAGCACAGAGTTTCATTACGTAAAAGTACAGACTCGTGGTGTTTTAAATTAAATTATAATTAAATATATTAGTTACTTTTCAATTTTTAAAAATAATATTCAGAGCTATTTAACTGGGTGTTTTAATATCCCATAAAGCTTTCCACATATAATCAACTTTAGGTGTCATTTAAAATAATTATTTTAGAACGCAACGAAGTTTTTTATTTTCTTTGAAATCATTTTGGAATTATTCATATTATTTATTGGATTCTCATCACAGAAATGGGTGGTGTTTTTTCCTATAATTGTTTCGTGATTTATTAGAGGTGATATAGTTGTAAACTTTAAGGACATGATGTTGTGAGTTTATATATCAAAACATCTTGAAAGTAATCACTATTCTATTATTCTCTGTTGTCACTTTTGCAATAACTTTCATTACAAATTTAAAAAAAAACCGCTACAAAATCGTATTGAATAAATCTGTTTAATTCTGTTTTGAATAATTTAAAAATATTTGAATTTCAGAATTAATTCACTGAAAAATACAATAAAATTATTTTTGCCATACTTCAACACTTAATTTATCAGAATGAATAAAACAATAACCGCTATGCCCTAGGCAACGAAATTTAATTTGAGTTTTTGAGCTCATGCATGGAATTAGAATCTGATTTTTTTCTTCTACTAACAGCCAGTATTAGCCTTTTTTTCTTATCTTTTATTAGCTTTCTCTTCAAGACTGTAGTTGACTGATTTTGCTGGTGAAGCGAGATTAATTGCAATGGTTTATATTATTTTTCCAAAAAAGTTTTTTGGAACAGTTTTTCTTCAATGAATAATAATAATAAAAAAGATGATCGTTTCCTCACTTTTCATGATCTCGCTGATCTCCCTAGGTTTTTCGTCTACATCGACGTAAACTAAAGAGAAAAGAAAGAGAAAAACGAATTGTGGCTTTTTGCTCATGTTCTTTTCAATTTGTTACTCGAAGCTGAATTGTTAATTACGATGTTAAAAATTGCTAAGTGGATAAGATTTTAATTTGATTTGAAAGTGGATAAATCTATATGCACTCTAACTGTAATCACGTATTAAATCCAAATGGGCGTAATTTAGAATTTTTATTTGTTATTTTGAAACATTCTTACGGTTTTATTCTAATTTTCTACTTTATCAAGGGATCGGAATTTTCTATTTCAGTTGTTTTCAATAAACAGTCAGTATTTATTATTTTGAAATCTCTTTACCTTTGAGGAACATGAGAAAATTACTTTCGAATAATCTACTTACGTTCTTTTTTTCTTAATTTTTCATTTTTATTTTGTTGTACTTCATTGCACCGTATATTATCTTGCATTATAATTATTTTTTGACAATCTGGAATTTTGGTCGTTTACAAAAATGTATGGACAACAAAGTCATTGGTGTTTTCAGAAACCAATGAAAAAAAAAACATGTAGCGTCTTCATGCATCTGAATGTCGAAGAACAAACCATGTTGTACCCTTGGAAAAAGAAGAGACCTAATTTCTTAGAAATATTTTTAAATTAAAATGGAATTCGGCTTCTACTAAATATGTTTTTAACTCTTTGAATGGTTTCATAAGAGAATTTAACGCAAAATAATAATTTATAAAAATATGGAATAAAGATCTTTTATAAACATATTTTCAGCTTTAATATCATTCGAAATAAGCATACATATCTCCTGTTTATTAGATCATTTAAAATGCCTCTTTAAAGTATCTCCCAATATCAACAAGTCCTCCCCTTAGGCAAATGAATACAAATATCTAGGGTTAATTTTAGACGCAAAATTATTGCGTTACAAATATATCAAACAAAGCCATAGTAACTGAAATTTCGTTATTGTTACTCTAAAGACGTGAAACGGAATGTTTGCTCTAGGAATTTTAATGTTTATGGAAAATGCTTCAACTCGATGGAATATGGAAACTCAAAAACTTGCTCTAACTCATTTCCTTCTATTTCCAATTTGAAGTGGGGTT
>BGPR01025782.1:0-22076 GCA_013235015.1 Araneus ventricosus
TATAAATATTCTATATATATATATTCTGTATAAATATTCTATATATAAATATTCTGTGCATTTCAAATTTTTGACACTAACAGCCTTTTTACAGCTATCAAAAAATCGGTGATATCATCTTTGTGTGAAGACTTTTCTGTGAACACAATTATAGTCATTTTGACGCATCAAATAAACGTTGAAAATATATTTATGTCAGATTTTTTGTAAAAATGAACAAGATGTTCCAAATCCACATGGCAATTGGGCTAGAACTCGCTTTATTAAGATTCAGATATATCACAGAAATAAGTGTTATAAACTATTTCGCGACACTGAAATTTTTGCAAGCGACCGCACTTCACCCCTTCGGCACTGAATTATGCACAGGACAGATAAAAAAATCAGTGAATGGTTAAATATGATATATTATATATAAGTAACACAAATATGAAACATGACATTTTTGTCATGAAATAAAAATGATGAAAAAAGATTTTTTTTTTAATTTTAAGTTCTATTTACAATTATTTTGAATGAAATTATTTGAAACAATTTCTTTGAGCATGAAAACATAAATATGGTTCAGATTTCTCACCAAAAGATGAAGTTTTGAAAGTTCAACCTTTCAATTTGAATCTTTGTTGCTTTGAACTTCTTTCAGTCATATGGTTTATTCCATCAAATGTCACGTCATTGCCAGGTATGACAGATTTAACTTTTTCTTTAGAGGTGTACAACAGAGCTATTACCTGATGGATGTCCGGGTTTGGTAGAGGCTGCTGACTAATTTCAAAATCAGAGAGCTTCTGCTATTTGAAATGTGAATTCCAATAAATGTATTTAGTTTTTCTGAGGAATTTCAGAACAATTTGCATCTCTTTTGTACCACGACCAAGAATTTATTATAGCCATATTGAAAGAATGAAAGATTATGCAGAGGGTTCATTTTTTGCTCCTTATGGCCGTTTGTTACAATGACATTAATAAGTCATGCTTGTCCATCCTCCCCCATACTTTTATTGTAAAACTCTACAATTTCAGGTCTGGAAACTTCAACATAAAAGACATCTCTTTTGCTCCATCTTTAAACTACGTCGCGCGATTGCCGTGATATTTCGCTACAGCGATTTTTCCAGCTTCTGTAACACATTTATCTGAACTATCTTGTCCCTCCGTTTTCAATTTCGCATCAATTTTAATGGTTAATAATTGAATAATAACTGTAAAATATGCGAAATTTACACCCAACACAATTTTTTTAGAAGAAATATCGTTAATTTTAAAACAAAGTAAAAGTTTTTTACTATAGACACCTGGTGTTCTAATAATACAACAAGTATAAAAATTCATGTTGTTTGATTCAAGCCATGATGTCCTATTAGTAGAAGAAATGTTTGATTCTCATTTCTAGTGCAATTTCTCATTATTTTTATGTTAAAAGAACTGAATTAGGCAGAAAAAGTATGATTTATAATATGGAATTTTTCATAAAGCAGAGGATTAAATATAATACTGTTTTTGAGGACTCAAAATACATGCATTTGCGTTTTGACTGCAGATGGTCAGAAGCCTCCATTAGTTTCTCTGTTACGACTATGCTGCCAATTATTGAGCAGAAATAAAAGCATCTTGCTATTCTTGAATGCATAATTAGCAGGATCTAGAGTTTTGAAGTTTGAATTCTTTAAAATGTGGAATCTAGAGTAATATAAAGATGCGTCCTAATACTAGGACGCCAGGATGGAGGAGTTAACAGCCGGTACCTTTGGTTAAGCTATGTTCAAAACAAATAATCGTGATTATTGGTTTGTTTTTTTATTTAAATACGCAATCCTGGAAGGATCATGGGTCAGCTACTTAAGAAAAATGTATCAAAAGAAAATAAATAAATAACATAATTTAAAAGAAGAATAAAATAAATTAAACACGATAACTAGAGTGAATCTGATTGAACTCGAACCTAGGCAGGATATGTAGTAGGGCGGAGCAAAATCTCGGACGACGAGTTCCAGGATGGAGTGGTGGAGGGTGGAAATGGTGGTGGTGAAATTTTCGTTTCCTCATAACACCCTTACGATTGAAGATAGAAAGATAATTCTAATTAGGTAAATAATTGCCTCATCCTATCGAACCACTTTTGTACTGAAAGTCAGTTTTTCGATAGCTGTAACTGCTTAGAAGCTATGGCCTGAAAAGTGTTTTTCAACCCCTTAATTCAGTTGCTTTTTAACCTATGGATGTAACACCTTGATGAAAACCTCTCTTCGGTTGCATTCTTTTCACCTCTCTTTCATCATCACAGCTCCTACCTTTGTGAAAATAGAGGGGGCAAAATATTCTATCCCTTATATCTCCTGACAAACGGAATTTAACTTCACCTTCCTTCTAACCGAACTCTAATTCTTTTTAATAAATTTTCCAAAGGAAAAATTTTAATGTTTACCAATACAATCCTAACAATAGGGAGGAATAAATGCAGACAATAGCGTCTCTAAGGCCTATCAATCGGGCGTATTCCCAAATCCCCTTCGCGTAGGTTAGAAACTGTTTTAAGATTATTAGGCCTAAAGGCACATATACACAAAAATATTCCCTCAGACAGAGATGTTTGCTTTTAGTTATATTAATGTCCCGTTTTGAAACAACACAAGGGGTATTTTGGGACGGACCTCGTAATTTTAAACGGCGGTCAGATGATGAGAACGACACCTGATCTGGCACTCCCCTCTCCATACTTCTGCACCACACCAGCGGGAGGACGTTTTGCCACTACGCATGATTTAACGTGCAACAGCCTCCATACACGGCGGATCTAGAGTGGAATTGGGTTTCAAATCTACAACCCTCTGGCTCGAAGCCGGGACTTATCATTAGGCCACCGTGCCCTCCCTCAGACAGAGAAGAAATTATAATAACATATTTCAACTTAGAAAATTAAGTGTAAAAGTAAGGAAAATAAAATTGTATTAATTTTCTTTTATATTTATATTAATGTGTGAAACATAAGTTATAACTACATGGATAAGAATAAATTTTATATTTGTCCGCTTCTTGCAATAAAATTACAGAATTTTTATTTATTCACTTTTTGATTTATTGGGGACTCTATTTCATATTTGAGTCATGTGTCTCCGAATCAGAAAGGCTGGTCTGAATATACAGAAGAAAGATAAATGGAAGAAATAGATGGAAACTACATAATCGAAATGTCCTTTTAACAGCGTCTTTCTAATAAAATTGATGATATGACACCGAAGAATCGATTATATGAATCCATGACGGAACAAACTAAAAAATGTAAAACAAACTTAACTAAACTCGAATAATGGCTACTTTTTAAATCTAGCCTTTAGCACTAGCAATTTACATGAAAAAGCCATTCCATTCGAGAAAATGGCCAGTCTTTAACTATAATGAGAAAAATTAAATATTTGATGTTGGCGCGTTTAAATATTTGTGATGGAACCTTAGATGCTGCGGTTTATATTATGATGAAGAATTTCTTATTTCATAAATGGGTATTGGAGGTCCGGTGTAGTGTCGGGTGAAACACGATTCGGAAAAAGTGTTTCGAGAATTTTTTTCAGTGGTCAAAACGTGAAACAAATATTGTGTCGTCTTAAAAGAGAAGATCAATTTATTAACAGTTTCAATGGAAGCAAAATTGGATCATTCGGTTTCAGAATACAAGCTGTCAAATATCACCCTTTTCAGAGACTTTTTTTATATTCCAATTGTACTTACAGAGCGATAGTTACATCTTAATGTTATACATCCTTCAAAATAAAGGGGGGGGGAAATGAAGGGAGGCTGTCTTTTCAAACAGCCGCTGATGTTAAAGGCGTAGGACTCCTTTACTCGCGTGACTCTTTTGTTTCTCGGAGTTTCTAGTAATTTTTTTTGTAACTTCTGTTGTTACCCTTTATCTCTAAAATAAGACATTAGTTATGTTTACAACATATGTAGTTACTGAGATCCCGTCAGAGGTAGAGGATCGCGTCATCAATTCACGCGTATTTTTTCCCAACTTTCTGACTCAGTAGTCGCTGAACTACAATTACGATTTTCAATTTTTTTTGTAACTTCTGTTGTTACCCTTTATCTCTAAAATAAGACATTAGTTATGATTTTAACATATGCAGTTACCGAGATATAGAGGATATCTCATACCGAGTTTTGTGGCGTTTTGGCGCGTGAATCAATTTCCTTCCTGAGACCCCAATGGGAGGAACGTAGTCCTACGTTAAACACCCGGACAAATAAAATATATATGTGCGATTCATTTAATTTATGAATTTCTTTGAAACTTGCATATTTCAATTTATTGTTTAAGATGTCAGTTTCGTGTCCGTGATACAGTACATGTATTTTAAAGTTCTTCGTAAAACATAATCAGAAAATAACCTGAAATACGTTTATTGCATTTAAAACAAAATAAATTAGCTACTCTAAAACATATGACTTATAATGTTTCTAGTTGCAACGATTATAAACTGCAGATTAAAGAATTTAAATAACTTATGTATAATGCACATACGTCATGTACATAGATTTCAAAAATTTGTTTTCAGAAATCCATTGAAAACCACTAGATCTTAGGTGCCACAACGACAGCAACGGTAGAAAAAACAAAATGGTTAGAATTAAAAAAAATGAAATAAACAGTTTTATGTGCATAGATGTGGAGTCTAAATTCTTCGTTCAATTTTTTTTCATCTTTTGGACATTTTTTATTGTAGACAAATGAAACTCAAACTCAAGAAAAGAAATAACACTCAAACGAAGAATAAACTAAATGGAACCATATCATGAAGAAAGGTTTTAAAAGCATCTTACAAAAGAATTGATGATGTGACATCGAAGAAAAATCTTCCTCAAGATAGAGAACGAAACTGAATAAGCTGAAAAGAGAATTATACTTTTATTTTTACAGTTTTGGCATTAGCCATTTTGGTTTTAACTCAGTGCTTGAGAGCACGTGGTTAATCTTCTAAATTCAAGCGAATTGAAAGGAATTCATGACTATTAGGTTAACGCGTTTAAATATTCTCTATGCAAATATAAAGCGTCTTTCATTTTTTTCACATTTAATACGGCCACTTTATGAGATGGGGAAAGAAACGCTTTTATTCGTTCTGTGAGAAATTTAAAATGGTTATTTTTTCGGTTATGTTGCACTTAAGATTATTAATCTGAGGCTGAATGTTTAGTATTCACGTAAGGAACAATAATCTTATTCAAACATAACGTTAGCGGGAAATTGCCTCTTTTATGGCAAAGGTACATCAGATAAAAGAATATGCTTGCGTAAATATTTTACAAGATTATAAAGAAAAGAGCTTTATGCATTAATGAACACTTTCTATAATGGAGGACGACACTTAGATATTTTAGTAGAACATAAAAAATGTGTATTCATAAAGAAACGGAAAGAAGGAATGGAAAGTGTTAAGGCGAACAGGGACCTTCAAAATAATTTCTTCTTAAATTTCAACTAGTCAATTTGAATTTTTGCAGGCATTAATATTAGCACTATATACGACAACACACAAACGTTTACTGCAATATATTTATTTATTTCTGAGTTGTGGGTATAAATGTAACTTTTAATAACACTGAATGGCCTTTATGATAAATGCTCCAGGCGATTCCATTTTTGTTCAAATTTCATGAAATTTTATATAGGTATAGAAACATGTACGGAGAAAAATTTTTGGAATTCATATAGAAGTTATTTTGTTACTTATTAAACTGTAAATATTTTCTTCCATATAAAATATTGGGCATATTTTTTCCAATATCGATAGATTCGAGTTATTCTACTATCGAGTTACTTTCTGAAACTTAAAAATTAATCCTAATTTTTGTTTGAAAAAGGTTAGAGTAACTAATGGAAAAAGTGGAGTGATTTCGAGTAATTTTTGAGTGCCTGGAGCATTTATCATAAAGGCCTAATTGTTATTAAAAATTACATTTATATCCAAGACTGAGAAATAAATGAATATATTGTAGTGAAATTTTGGTGTGTTGCCTTATATAGTGCTCTTGTATATGTCTGCAAAATTTCAATTTGATTAGTTGAATTTTTTTTTAAAAAGACTTTGAAGGCCATGGTCGCCTTAAAAAAGTATATTCCGAAATGTAGATATTAATGTTTCAATATTAAAAAAAATACTTGCTAAATTAAATGCAAAGTAGTTTAAAAACCGATACACTCGATTCTTTTTGATTTAATTATTTCGGGTTAAGTGAAAGAAACTTTTATATATATTAGTTAAAAGCTTTTAATTGTCAAAACTCAAAAGCATCATTTCTCAAGCTTTCAATTTGTTCTTCATATATTCAATACAAAGAAATTTAACATAAAGTAGTAATATTAAGTGAAAGAAACTACCTAATAATTAGAAGTTATTAGTTAAAAGCTTTTAAATATAAAAATAACACTTACCAGATTTTTCAATTTGCGCTTTATCAATTCAAATTAAAGATATTTAACATAAAGCAATGTTATACGTCTGGAAGTGAGAATATAATAAAATACTTAGAAAGCATTAAAAAGCATTTAAGTTATCATTTTACGCTGATATTAACTATTAAAACATATACTGTTTACGCAAAGTATACGTCTGGAAGTGAGAATATAATAAAATACTTAGAAAGCATTAAAAAGCATTTAAGTTATCATTTTACGCTGATATTAACTATTAAAACATATACTGTTTACGCAAAGTATTACATTAAATTATTCACATAATATCGTATATATTGAAAAAAATCCTGAATATTCTTATTGTAGTAACAATACCATCTTTTATGATATTTTCAGAATACGTTGGACAAAAAAAAGTATTTTCTTTATTCTTTTTAAAATTTACTAATTATTGAGAAGCTCTATCCCTTATCAATTGGAGTGTTTTTAAGATACAAGTTTTACTTTCTCGTAAGTCTTTAAAGTACAGTAATTGGCAAAAAAATTCGACCTCGAGATTTTGATGAATCTCCACGTTTTAGACCTCCCAGAGTCCGAAAAACTATTTTGCAATAATGTCAGTCTATCGGTCTCTGAATATTATAGCTCAAAAATGCAACAAGATCTCTTAAAGATGAGAGTAACATTAAAAATCAGTAATTCGCACAAGAATGTAGATAGAGTTATGTCATTTTCACAGAAGAGATAGAAATGAGAAACATTTTTTTTACGGGACGAGAATTTATTGGTCGCATAATTTACAATTTAAACCTCCAGGTCCAAACCAATTGGTGGAGTGATCTATTAGTTAAGGAAATGTGTGGAATAGCTTGCAAACGTTCAATGTGTCATCCTCCATTCAGGAATACAGCTGGCAGACTAAGAACCAAACTTCTTTACAGCAGGTTATGCTCCTATGACATGGAAGAAGGACATGCTCCTATGATATGGAAGAAGGACATGCTCCTATGATATGGAAGAAGGACACCATTTCTGCTGCTATTTTTCTTTCATACCATCAGAATTGTGTTTAATTAAGGGGAAATATGGTTTCTCGTTTGACAGCAGATCACTTCAATGTCGGAAGAAACACTGAACATTTTCTAGCTGTATCTTTAACCATTATCTTATCCTATGCAACGCATTGCTTCACCAACTGCAAAACCATCATAACCATTTAAAACCAGGTGGTTTAAAATTGTAAATTATTCTACCAATACATTCTAGGTTAGTCACAGAAAAAAATACTTCGGCTTCATTTCTATACTTTCTGTGCATCTTTCTACCTTTATTGGTTTCTAAATTATTGATTTTTAAAATTGATCCTGAATTGTAAATCACATGTATTAAATCCATTGCGATGTATTAGACAGGGTATCCTAGAAAGGTATTTATTATTCCAAACAATAATAGCAAAAATACTAAAAGGTGAAGTAAAAATCAATTTGTGACGAAAGAATTAAGAAATCTAATCAGTTTTCTTACAGTCTTCACTGCAGCTACACGTGAGGACACGCCATGTGTCGGGAAAGTTTCATCACCACAATGTTAGGATATGGGATCCCAAAAACTCGAAAATTTCAGTCGATCATGAACGAGACATCCCCAAACTTAATGCTTGGTATGGTCTTGTACACGACGCTATAATCGGGCTCATTCTTCTTGGTGGAAAAGGCGTTTAGGGTGATGATTGCCGGAATCTTCATGAGTTGTACATTATTCCTCAGATGGAACATTAACAGCCTAATGCTTTATTTCAGACAGACGATGCTCCATTTCACTGGACACGTCCTGTACGCGCATTATTTGAAGAAGCGTTTCCTGAAAGATGGGTTGGTCGTGGTGGAAGAATATATTACACTCCGTGATCGCCCGACAGAAATCCACTGGATTTCTTCTGGGGTTATGTGGAAGACATTGTTTATCAAACATCTCTTTCTGATTTCCCCATTTTAAAGAAAACCATACAATTAGCAATCCCCATTGTTACATCGCAAATATTAAAAAACACTTGGCGGAAAATCGACAGCAGACTTTATATTCTTCGTGATATTAAAGGATCTCATATAGAGCTATATTGAAGGTACTGAAAAAACTGTTAGGTTTCTTCATTCTTTTGCGCGCAGACTACATTTCATTTTACTTTTCCGTAATCTTGCTATTAATGTTGAGAATAATAAAGATCTTACTTGAACATCCTAATCGATGTCTCACCTGGTAATGAAAGTCATTTTCACAATTTTTGATCGAACTACCTTAACATAGCTGATGCTACATTTCATAAATGTTGGTTTATCTAAAATTGTTAGAAATAAAAGTGAACCCTTTCTATATTTATTCTCGTAAAAAGCCAATACATTTTCCATTTTAATACAATAATATGGAAATCAAACAAGGACTTTAGAAAAGTCACGTTTAACTTAAACTTGTTAGTAATCAATGCTTTACATTGGGAAGGATAAATGCCTAAGGATACCCTGAATCTTAAAGTCTTTGGAATATTTCGAATAAAACAGTCTGAATAATTTGAAGTATTGTTAACCGAATTCAGTAGCTGCATTTTTTTCTTTTTCCCGAGTGTACCATGAGAGTTCTGTGCCATTTTTTCCCTTTATTCATCCGCATTCTTTTCTTTTCTTGTCGAATCTTGGGGAAAAAATACGTAAATTCGCGAAAAGAAAAAAGGGAAATCATGTTAAGTTTATTCTTTCGCTCTCAAAAGTTTTAGCTCGAACATTATCGATTAAGCTATCTTTTGTTGACTTGCGTTGTTTTGGCGTTTGAACAACTAGGATTATTTTATCGAAATGCTGGTTTAATAACATTCCATTTCACAAGAAATGGCTATTGGAAAGAAAGAATAAAATTACCCAATATTATGGAAAAAACGTAAGTCGTTTATACAAAGGATACAAAGAAAAAAAGTTGAAAAGTGTTTTATCTTCTTAAATTTACAATACAGGGTTTTCAAAACGATTGCCCCGATTACAAATTACTATTACTTCCTTGTGAACAATGCTAGGAAAAATAATTTTGAACACAATACAGATGGAAACTTAAGGGTTGGCTTTGTGTTTGTAGAAACTGCTATATGTAAACATACTTCGTCGCAAGGATAGTATTCAAGCGATATTCCATTTCACTATCACATCGAGAATTATGTATGAAAATGCTTCAGATGACAGTGGAGTGGATAGTTCGTTCAGTAAGTGCGTTGTTACAGGGAAAGGAGATGATATGATAGATTGTCCGGCATATATCCATGAAATAAATACAAAAGAAGTAATATCAGAGGATTTAGATGGTCAAATGCAGAATTACACAAATTACAAATATTGCTTATTGAAATTCATCGTTCTCTTGACTCTAGATTTTGCTTGGATATCCCACAGACTAAAAATGATAAACGAAAGTGTTGAAGGTACGCACAGAGCCATGCTGCACAATGTTTGCCGTGAATGGTCGTTTGACGTTGTCCGTGCGATCAAGGATAATCAAGTGGAGCAGTTATTATGTACGCAAACAAACCTTTAAGTTTCCTTCTGCATTCTACGCATATTGTTTCTTCCTATCAAAGTTTGCAAGGAAATTATATTCATTTGTAATTATGGTAATCATTTTGAATCACCCTGTATTTCCTGATATAATAAACACAAGTACGCGTTAACTGCATTCGCACAACAGCGGATTACCTATATTAATTATGACCGATTCACAATTAATATGCAAAGCAACGTTAACGACAGGAACTCTTGTACTAAAATCTTGACTGAATCCATTATCCTTGCAAGCCTCTACTACGAGGCTCTTCAATATTTAGACATCGATATGTAGTAAACGTGGCAATTACGGAGGCAAGCGATAGGTCTACTTCAGCCATTAATGGTCCGATTTCCGATTTCCCATGAATGTTTTTATGGATTACTTGGTTTCCTTTTATCCTAGATATGTTTTTCACCACATTTACCAAATTCGTTACTCCGGGATGGCTTCATATCCTTGCTATTATCTGGATAATATATATTCAAGGATATTAGGAAATTTTTTCTTAAATCAAAATTAATACAATAAAGTAGTAAATGATTTGGATTTAGTGTAATTCCGAAATTAAAGTGATAAATTTTGGGAAAACTGCGAGAAAAAATTGACTATCTTCTAATGTTTTACCACCTGTTACATACTGCCGAACGAATTTATGCCTTAATATAAAATGATATGTAGAAAAGACATTTTACTAAATTTTAGTTCAAACCTGTAGTTGACTAAAACGGTTTCTTTTCCTTGTTTAGCAATTTTTGTGTTAAATGCAAAGGGGTTATTAAGTGCCATACGTCGTTATCAACATTATGTGCAAGACATATTTATAAAATTCGATAAACGATTTTCAATGCATAACAGAAGGTATTCTTATGATATATTTTGATGATTTCTTTAAATTACTGCTTTTTTTAATCTGCTATATTTCTTAACATTGTTATTCGAAATCTTTTCAATTGTGAAAGAACATTTTAAACTTTTAGAAATTTTGAATCATCTTGGATCATGTAAGGATTTCGAAACGGAATCCGCCTGCATGCTATCAATTAAGGTATGACATGGCAAGGCTAATGAACGAGAGTTGGAGGAAGAAAATCATGGGTTCTATCTAGTAGTTTTCTTAACCAGCATTATTCAAAAAAATTGTAGAAGATCCGTGCTTTAGCAACAGTTTGGTCACTGCAGCCGGGCTGGCTACTGGAGATTTTTCGCCAAGCGACATACAAATATGGGCCGGTTTTCCCTAAAAAGATAATCCTTGGAAAGCTACATGTTACTTATATTGGACCTAAATCAGACTTATGTCCCAACTAATGCCTAAGCACTTCATGTTCTCTTTTACCAACAGAAGACGCTACATTTGCCCTGTATCATGAGTATACAAATATGGGCCGGTTTTCCCTAAAAAGACAATCCTTGGAAATTTACATGTTACTTATATTGGACCTAAATCAGACTTATGTCCCAACTAATGCCTAAGCACTTCATGTTCTCTTTTACCAACAGAAGACGCTACATTTGCCTTTTATCATGAGTCACTGACGTATGGTTTTGGTTAGAATGCCGAGTTAAATATCACATCGGCTGTAACACATATAAGTCAAATCAGCCAAATATATAATCAGAAATCAATTCGGCCAAATCAGAAATTTTTATGATGGTTAGCTGCTGGGATTCAATTGATATTAGCCTCGATTGATTTGATGGTATTCAAACGATCAGATCGATGAAGTCTATCATGAACTGAATCTCAGCAACGAACCAGCGTAAAGATTTCCGCATTTAAATTATTTAACAAATATTTACACCACTTTATGTAATGGCAAGTATCTGCGATGCATCTAAACCTCCTGTTGTTCGAAATGTCAGGTAATTGCAAATATTTAATCGAATAGTTTTAAATGCAAACTATCAGAAAAATGGTCTAGTTTCTTTTAATTCTTCCTCAGTATGCATGAGTCGAATTCAATTCATATATTGGAAACTGTAGCTCTCGATATCTCCAGTAAGAATTCTATAGGTTATCAATATATATAGGCATCAACTATATTTATAGGACGAATTAAAATGCCTCATACCACTCGGTCACGCTGTCATGGATTATTTCACTATTGTCCCCAAGAAATTGTTTTGAAGTCAGTGATTATTTAGTCCGCTGAAACTAATGTTATCATTAGTGGAATCTAGAGAAATGCTTTTTTTATTTCATTATTTTGCTTTTTAATTTAATATGTTTTTATTTTTTCCTCTTTTGAAGTATAAAAGAAGGATTTTCCAATTACTTAAATTAGTTTCAGTTTTTAAAGGAAACAGGGAGGATTTCCTGTTAAGACTTTTTTTATCCTTTCAAATCTTTAGAAAGTTTTTAACCGAGAAAATGAGATGAATAAATAAGACTTCTCGTCATAAAGGACAAAAAAAGATATTTTAAAGGAGGGTTTTTTTTTTTAGTTTGGTAAGAACAAAAACGCAATTAATGCTGTTTATTAACAATGTATCAAAATTAAGGCCTTCAAGTTAATAAACACATCTTAAAGTATTTCCTAATGAAAGTGGAAGTTATCTTTTATAGGAACAATGAAACGAGTATTTTTAATTATAAAGTATATTTTTTATTTCTTTTGATAGAACGTTGGCGTATAATTATTAGAGTCAAGTATATTTACCATCCAAAACGTAAGATATTCAAGCGATAATTCTCCTATTTTATATCCTTCCTTTCAATAGAAATTTTTACTTGATTTTCAGCTAAAAAATTCTAAAAAAATGAATTGCATGATATGACAATTATAAAAATATTTTCAAAACATTTCTGGAAGAATGTAGATGTATCTGTAATCATCAGATCCATGTATATTTAGCAAGTTTAACGTACAACTGTTTTATCTCAATTAAAATCTATAGAAGTGGTAAAATCTCAGCTTCCGAGTGATCCAAGTTCGAAACTGAACTCCACCAAAGACCTGCTGTATATGTATACTTAGATGAAGGTAAATGGTGTTCGACAGAAAACTATTCATCCTTTTCCACAAAATTAATCGGAAGCAACGCCAAAAACTCATCAAGTCGCTTACACAATGAAAAAATTGTCAATCTGTCCAGGGAAGTTTGTTTGGAAGTCCATACTCTTGACGTAAATGAACTATTGGACTCATAAATCAAAGAGCTGAATGTCGATGAGCTTATAGAGTTTCGAGAGCATGTCGCTTCTATAGAAGCCTATGCTTAAGACTATCTGTAAAGCATATTGTAAATGCAAGTCTGACAGGTCTTAAGACCGCGTTGACACTTTCGTAAGTCCTCAGCTTGGGGGATGGAGAGATCCAGGTTCGAAGTACGATTCCTTTGAAGATTTACAGCGTATTCGCTCTAAATCTACCGTTGAGGGTCAACAATCCTCCTGATGATGTGGTGTGGAAGTTTTGAGAGGGGCTGACGGGTAATGTGTCTCACTCGGCATCTAGCCACAAATTAAAACTGCGAGGCCTTCAAGGCCCTTCAAAATGAAATGATAATGTAACTAAAGTATAGATTTTTTAAAAATTGACGAACATCTCAGTAATTCCAATAAGCCGGAAGGCATGATTTAAAAATATTTACTATTTTAATCAGTTGTTTTATATGGTCAGTAAATTCGTAAAAGTTCGATCTCCTAATTTTGTATGACTTAATGTACTATTCTATCACAAATGTTTGCTTGCTTGTAAAAAATAATGGAATGATATTTTAATGCATCTGACCTATAATAGCTCGCTTCTTCTTTTAATCATGCCATTCTTCTGTAAATTAGATTTAACAGAAGTTCCATTCATTTTTTGAAATTTATATCTACCACTTTAATGTTATGTGTGACCTTATTATTTACTGTAATCATTAAATATAGTTATATTTTGTCATAAAACATTTTGGAAAATTTAAAATTCAATTTTCCGTACGAATATTCTTTGAATCATAGTAACTCCATCATAACGCAATTTGTCCATGTAACGTAACATCTGAATGCACTTATTTAAAAGTGTTTCCTGGAAAATGTTTTTTTAATAATGATACTTCTAGGTAATAATTACTGACAGCCAATCAGAAGAAAGTTTCTGTTTTTGATATATCGTGGAGACAATTATTAGTTCATTTGAGCATAATAATAAGTATCCAGCCTCACTTACTTTTCTTCAGGAAGCGATAGAAACCTGTAATTTAACAAACGATTTGGAGCAGAACATGGTAGAGATTCGAAATATACCAGCAGATACCCTATGCAGAGCAAGTATGAAATGTACCAGAAGATACTTTATGCAGAGCAAATATAAAATTTATCAGCAGATACTTTATGCAGAACAAATACGAAATTTACCAGCATATACTTTATGCAGAGCAAATAAGAAATGTACCAGCAGTAGCTTCGAGAGAACTAGAAACGTAGATTAATTTATTTCAAATTCCCAGTTTAATTTATTAAGCGAAAGAGAGAACATTAGATTTGAATGGAAATGCTCATATGTCAGTTCGATATCGTGGTTAAGTGATTTATCTATATTCGAAAGAATTTAATGAAGAATACGGCAAGTTAATGCGGAAAAAATATAGAGATATCTTTTGAATTCATGTAAAGATGCGTCTTACTGGACAAAGCAACACTGAATGAGAAGAAAAATTGTGACTAAAACATTAGTTAAGTTAACTACCCTAAATGATAAATTTACTTTATACGTATATACAGGGTTAGTTTATAGCTGACAATAAATAAATCTCAAGAGGATATGCCAAAGAATGGCTACTTAATAACCACCTCGTACATAGTCAGAAAGAAATCACCGTCTTATCAACATGAGAGGTGGGGTGTAGTTAGAAGCTGACAAGGTGTGGGGGGGGGGATTAATTGCACGGGCCGCTATCATGGTCCGAGAATTTTATATGGTATTGAACGAAGCAACACTATCAAACTACAAAAAAAGTTTAATTAAAATTTCGTTAATTAAGCTTCTATGTATGTGCATGGATATTTCATAGTTGAGAAGAAATATGTCTCAAGAGTATGTGCAAAGTAGTTATTATAGAACAACCACGTTATAAATTATTACAGTGTTCTTCAAATTTTTTCGATTCTCAGAAACCTTGCAGAATCCAGATTTTTCCAAGTCGCCTTATATAAAACTCCATCATGCACTTTTTAGTATATAGGTTAGATAAAAATAAATAGAAGAAATTTTAGGTCACATGAAGATTTATTGAAGAAATTTTAATGAATATATTTAGTGAGATGGGGAAGTGTATTGATCGCAACACATTTTCTCACATCGCGGAATTAAGATGGACACAGTCACCCTCATTTCTTTTCCTATATTGATTTTTGAGAGAGTAAGTAGTAAATTAAATTGAAATTCTCTGAAATTTAACTTTTAAAAAAACATCTCGCGGCGTCCCTCTGAAGCTCTCCAGAGCGTCTTGGCGCACACTGGGAACCATTGCATTATTGAAATTTACAAACAAGTCATCGTTATTAGTAACGTTAGTGCAGCGGTATAGCAAATGTGAGACAAGGAAAGAATATAACTCTGCATGGCATTCTCAGCGTAGATAAAATATAAGAAACAGCTCAAGGCCCGGCAAACGGGACAACTTTCCGTGGCTCTAAAGCATGAGTGTGAATAAAAATACATTTTAATAGACTACAGATATAAAGTCATATATTATTAAAATTTGTTGAATCTATTATTTTAGTTTCAATGAGAACCACTCACTATACAGGGTGTCCAATTAAATAAGAGCCACTTTCCCTTAACTCCAGAACAACGGCAGCTGTGGTCATGAAAGTAGTGTTTAAGTGTAGGAAAACGTCTATGCGCTATGCGATAAGACAACTTACAGCGCCACCTAGTGGCAAACTCAGGAATTAGCTTTCCTATCTCAAAAACGGTACAAAATAGGTGGAAATGTCAATCATACAGTTGTAGAGCGTATCGATTAAGTACAAAAAAACACCTTGTGCATATTAATACTAAAAACGGAAAGCTTAAAATATACATTTGATTGTTCGAGATTTCCGTCACAAAACGGGTTAAAAAGCGAAAAAACTATTAGTTATTGCAAGATACCTTTATTCTTCGGTGTTCGATGTGCTCGCCGTCATATACAATACCAATTTGAACCCTTGTTTGAATTTCACTTTGCACACGTTTTAGCATATAGTTGGTGCACTAGCACAAGCATCAGTAATCGAAAGTCCTGTAATGTTGGCGGAGAGGTTGCATACATCTGCTGTTTAGGTTATTCGCACAGGAAAAGTATAATGGGGGTCATTTTTTGTCTGAAAAATAACATTGTCTCCTTTTGTCTATGTCTTGTGACGTCACAATTTCGGAAAAAGCGAACAAAGAAATGTGCGTTTTAAGCGTTCTGTTCTTTATATAAATGTGCACAATGTGTCTTTTTGTACTAAAAAGATAGCATTCTACAACTTACTTTGTAATAGACATTTTCCCCCATTTTGTAACGTTTTCGAGATAGAGACTCTAACTCCGGAGTTTAACACTAAGTGGCGCTGTAAGTGATCTTATCGCATAGCACATAGATGTTTTACTATAGCTAGACACTGCTTTCATAACTACAGCTGCCGTCGTTCAGAAGTAAAGGGAGGGTGGCCCTTATTTACGTGGGCACCCTGTATAATCTTAAATGATGTCGATGAATTACGTACCAAATAGTTAGACTTTCTTTTCTTTCCCTTTTAAGAACTATCTTTCTTATATAGAGAGAAAATTTCAAATTTATTTTTTCATGCACAAGAATGCATGCGCTATGTTATTTTGAATTTATTGCGCTTCAAATCTTCAAATACAACCATAGGTATTTGAGAATTAGATATAGACACTGGAATCTACGCAGGTCCAATCCATTCTCTTCTACATTTAATAGCCGTCATCTGATACAATGCACATAATGCCTTTGGAATACTCCCACCTGGATCATTACATCGGGAATTACTATGCCTTAGAATATTCCAGACTAGACTATTCCATAATCCCATAACAGAGATAAAACATATCACAGTACAAAATAAAAGCATAACTTTATCATTTTTATGTATTGCTCTTATAAAATGCACTTAATGACTGGAATATTTTTGTTATAAATTAAGATTTTTTTTCAGTGGGACACGTTATGACTAAACCCGAAAGAAAATGAGACAGCAATTTTTACAATGACGCTTTAAATTTTTAAAATTTTATTTTCTGAGAACGAATTACACTCAAAGATTATTACTCAATAAAAAATATCAATTTTTTAAAGTTAAATGTCAAGGTGTTTAAAATGAATATTTTTATAGCAAACTTGTGGCAACAGCGTATTCCTGCAAACGCAGTCAACCGTCTTGCTCATGCGTAGAAGAATTTAGTCCTTTAAAGGCTCGGACAGTATCTGTCGTCGCTTTTCTCTTCTAGCACTGTTATCAATTATGTTTCTGTTGTCAATATCTTAATTTAAATATCATTTACTTTACCTTTACTTTTATTTGTTACGTTATTAAAGTTGTTATCATTACTATCAGTTAACTTCTTTAGCGTTTATAACATATCCTCACTCCTGCACGAGCCAATTAGTACATGCAGTCCTGTATGCGGTGTTCCTATCTTACAAGTTACCTTGAATAAACAGATGCAGCAGCTAGTGATGATAACTATGTTAGTTTACTACCACCGCATCAAATTCCAAGGAGAAACCTTTAAGCGTAACCTCCTAAAAACCAGAAATAAAATACGAGATTCATTCTTATAATAATGCCTTTAGAATTTTTATTTTTATTCTATACTCAAAATTTAAATAATAATTAGGGATAGGTAGTTTCCGCACATCTTTGCATATTATTGAGGAAACAGATGTAGTAAATAAAGATAATTTTCAAGCCGAACATGATTAGAAAAAAAGCTAAGAAAAGAAAATAAGATGTCTATTTTACAATGTCATCATGAATTTGAAGTATTTTTTCCTGGAAATTATTTCTTTAATTCAAGATCTTTTTTCAAAAAAATATTTTCGAAGCAAATTTAGAGAGAAAATACGAGATCCATTACTGAAGAAATATCTCAGAATCTTTAGTTTCACTCTGCCCACAAAATGTGCATAATAATTACTAATTACTTGATGTAAGATAATTTCCGTACGACACTGCCTCTTTTTCAGAAAACAGATAAGGCAAAGCAAGAATTTGTTTTCAGTAAAACAAGCTGGAATCAAAACTATAAGAAAATAAAAAAACTATTTTTATAACGATGCCATAGTTTTCTCCCTGTATGTGCATTATTTCTAAAGATTACTCAGTAAAAAAATAAATAAAGAGTATTTTAGTCGAAAGTCAAGATATCTTTAAATAAATATTTTCAAGCAAAACCGAAAGAGAATAGAACTATTCTTATAATAATATCGTACAATGTTTATTCCTGTAGACAAAATCAATTTAATAATTACTAATCAGTGGGTTTAGGATTTGTAATTTCCGCACGTCACTACTTCTTATTCAGGAAGCAGTTATGGAAAAAGTAAATGGAAGACACCCTCCTTCACAAGAGGCTCTCTCGCAAACTTTATTTTATGGGAAGAATGAGAATGGGAAGGAATGAGAATTAGTCTGGAAAAAGGAAGAAGTAGGAAAAAATGGAGAGCTTTTGTTTTACGGCATTTTTGAAATGCCGTTTCACGTATTTTTCATTGATTTTACCATTTCACTTAGAAACTTGTGTTTAATATCACTTTTACATTGAAAGCAAAGCATTCAAATCCGACATAAAACGTGCCGTTTCTCTCATAGATAAATATTTTTGTTGTTCATTCACTGTTTTACTTTTTAATTTATTGTGACACGAGAAGTTATCTTTTGTTCAAAGCTGTCGTAAAAATTTTCATTTTGTTTCTGAATTAAATAGCAAAAGTTTTCGCTTATTTTTTTTACTAGAGGTAAATACTGCAATTCATTGGAGTATTTTTTTTCAAATTTCGTATTCATTGATTTAAATGGGCAAATACAGTTCTAAATTTTCAATTAAACATATTTAATGTGGTAGTTTCATTAATATACGAAATCGAATGTTTTATTACTTATATATTAGTTATATTTCGACGAAAGAAAGAATTATATTTTGTATACAACATAAATGGTTTCATTCAAAAAATAAAGTTAGATATTTTATTTTCATGTTCTTTACTATTTGGTGCAAATTTTGCAAAACAATATCAATTAACGTCTTGAGGCAATGGAAGAAAGGAAATGTTTTCATGAAAAATACATCGTTAATCACCAGATTGTACAACTTTCTACGGATACATTGCCCAAAAAACTAATCAAAAAGTAAAGTATTGAAGTTACACAAAAAGAATGAATGAAAATATTATAGCTAAAATCTAAAGTAAAAAACAGCACATGAATAAAATACAAGAAAACCAGCATAGGTTTTATACAATTCTGCATAAAAATGTATAAACTCTTTTCAAGAAAATTAATTTTCTCAGTTATGTTATTAAATGGAATTAATTGACGCTAATGTGCGGTGTATTCATTAATTTTGGAATCTACTGCGCATCTCGCAAGAGGAAAAAGGACGAAACGCTACCGAATAGTAAATGGTATAGTAATGTAATGTGTTAGAACGTATACGCAGTTGCGTTTATCTCGTCATTGTCATTCACATATATCAATCATTTGATCATATTTTTATGAGTTTTAGTTATTGAAAACTGTATTTTGATAAATTTTATTATAGGGTATATTCTAATTCAAATTTATTTTCAAATAAACGTTGTTTACGATAAATTGTCAGCATTATTTCATTCGACGATGTTAAAATTACTCGAATGATACTTTTGAAATTGATACTTTTTTTACGTTTCCTGAGACATAGATATATTATTAAGCGAATAAAAATTTGCAATGAAATTTTAATATTGTATGATTTAAAAGCAGACAATTAATTATGATATCGATTTGCTGTTTTTTAAAATTGAGAATTCCACTGTTAACAGGGAAGAAATTTCAGAATTTGACAATAAATTTAAATATGAAGTTCAATCGCTATTAAATATTTACTTTTCGTAGTTTGTAATTTTGTAAAAACAGATCAAAATATATTTCGCATGCATCATATACGCACTTTTATGCACAGATTTCAAGCAATCTAACTGATGTGCTGAACGTCTCAGAAAACCACATAAATTTTAACACTGTTTATTTGCACAATAATTTAATGGCATTATTATTAAACAGCTATCAATTTAAAAAAACGAAAAAATTTATTTCTCAATAATGGAGACCATTGTATTCCTTCGAAATGTTTTGCAACACAGTAATGGTGTAGCTATTTTATTTAGATTCTTTAATATACAGCGGATTAATAAAGTAAAGTCGATCTCAATATATTAATGCTAGAGAAATGTACTTTTCGGATTAAGTTTATGATGAAATTAGTAGAAAACTGTAGAAGACTTACCAATTGCTTCTAGTGCGGTTTCCTTGTCTCTCGTGTAAACAACAGCCGGTCCGTAAGCCCCGTCATACCTAGCTGAAAGTTCCCCATTAGCCAAGACATCGAGCAGCAGAATATAAGTTTCTCCAGGATTCACATCCGATTCACACTTGCTAGGATCACCAAAATTGGACACATTCACCAACCGACGATTCAGAGCGGTCTCTAAGGACGATGGTTTGCGTTTCTGGTAGATCTCCACAACGCGGTCCTCTCCCTTGACGATGTTGAAGACCAGAAATTCAGCGCTGTAGCTGTTGGAAGAGCTATTTCTTTGCTTGTAGACTGTCCTAGTGTAAGCTGCCAACACGACTTCCGAGTCTATAGCCCTCTCTTCCAAGCCTTTGGGCTTTGCATCGTCTGAAGGAAACACACACGTGGACAAAACGGTGGGTAATGTCCACAGGACAAGTATTAAACTATGCATAATGCCTAGCTTCAGCATCGTTATGTGTGATGAAACTCTACGGTTAAGTACAATATTTCATACATTTATAAGTATCGACATAAGTAGTAAAGCTATGCACCTATAAAGACTTACAGTTCTTGTTCCAAATAATTGAATTCTTTGTGGCGACTTTAAAGCAGCTATTACTTTCTATTTTTCCGTTTGCAATACAATTTTGCAAGACTAGCAGGTTATATCTCATACAATATATATATGATTTTTATTCCCGTCTGACTAGATTTGGATGATATATATAATTTTCAATAAATGCTTGACTTACTTAAATGCAGTGGTTATCAGCTTATATAATAAATATGCCACTCTTATTGGAAACCAATCAAATGACTAGAGATCAGCTATTAAGGTACACAGTTAGAATCTATATGCTATACACTTATAATATATCCAAAATAATATCATCCACTAAAATCGACATCGACACTATACTATGCACAACTTGAACAAGCTGCCTTGCGACGTTAAAATAGATGATCTACGGTTTATTTACGTTTACAAAAACTCAGATCCTCACTTTATAAAATGCTACTTTAAGAAATATTTTGTTCCTTACTATCATCGACCGCATCCTCTCCAACTAATAAAACATTTGGGGGTCTTTAGAAAAACTGAAATAATTTTCTACAAAATGCAAGAATAATCTTGAAAGTAAAATTGCCTAAAGACTGACCACTTCATTCTGTTCGAGGTGAGTCATGAAATTTTAGGTATTCCCGCGGATATTCGATTCCTGAGCGAAAAAGAAGTGACACGTAACTCGAAGTCATAGATGGCCACGTTCTATGATGATGACAGGATGATTCCCGCAACACATGGTCGATAGTACAATTATCGGGCAACTCAAGAGTTCTGCCGCACGCTCTCAGTTTTCGCTACCGACTGAATGATACGACTGCAGGGTTGCTTTCTGCTGAAGGGGAGTCTCTGGTAAAGTAGCCAACTGTCGGAAGAAAAGTCGCCAATAGCGCGTTTGGATTTTGTTGATAAACAAAACACCAACTTCTCTGCTAATTCTTCATTAACATTTATTCAGATTATCAATGAATGCCTGTGTAATGTTTGGCGTACAATTACTGTCGCTGAAGAATTTGCACTTATGTTTATTAATATT
>BGPR01025783.1:583-22076 GCA_013235015.1 Araneus ventricosus
GCTCTATATCCCCCCTAATTAGTTAGTTGTTAATTTGACGATGGCAGTCGCTCTATATCCCCCCTAATTAGTTAGTTTTTAATTGTTAAATTTTCTTTGACATATCATCTTGCGAACTATAAATGCTTCGCTGAAGGTGAAATTACAGCAAAACAAATACAGTAAACTCTGTGTATAACGATAAACCTTCCCATAACGATATTTTCTTCGGTCTCGGCATTATTCTTATGTACTCTAAGTATTTTAAACCTGTCTAAAACGATAATAACTTTTTAGGCTCACTTGTCTATTTTGACAATTTTACCTTTTTAAGAAGATGGTACAATAAAATATCAACTTTCTTCGAAAACGACATCCTATGATTAAGAAAGGGAGATAACAACGTAATTTTTCAAATCCGACTTATTTACACAAGTCACTGCTTTTATAATTATTGCAAAAATTACATTTAAATATTTGCTTCTACTAGTATTAAAAAATTACAATTATGTGTATCGCCATTACCAAAATTATTCAAACGCTTAAGTAGTGACAAACCCGCCAAATGTTGTAACTATTAAAAAAATTGCATGTAAATGTTTAAAGAATGAGGACACGTATAAAAATAGTAAAATCTAATTGTATAAAGAATTTTGTTTATATGTTATAGTAACTTAAAATTAAAAATATTGTTTTATGATAAATTTATGTAATTTTTTACTTTATTTTTTAAGATGCACACACATTTTACGTTCCTTTCTTATACGCCTCCCTGTTCTTAATCCCTTAAATTTCCATTTTGCAGTCGAAAATCGTTAGTTACATTATACATCTTTATAAGACTAATGTTCTCCTAACATTAATATAAATATTGTAGTGTGCAGATATATAGTTTAGGAAATTTTCCTATCGTTGTACTTCACATTTTTTAAACTCCTTTAAGTTTAAGCTATTTCTATCAAAGACAGAAATGCTTGATATTTCAATATATATGAAAGCTGTGCTTTAATTATAAACTGATCTATTTTCAGCATTAATTCGACATTTTCTGGAAATGCCATGCAGAAAGAAAGAAAAGACTTAGAAAATTACAAATTACATCTAGTAAAAAAAACTTCTTAAGAGAAAAACTTACCTCTTTCAGTTGGTGGAAAATTTTACTTCTGAAGAGCGCAAAACTTCGGCGATTGTGACCGAATACAACCGAAAAGTCCCTCTTATCACTCGGAGGAGAAACTCGGATCTGAGAGGAAGATGGGCTCACCAGCGTCTCTTCGGGGTTGCCTGAGCATCTCCCGCACACGATTGGCGCCAACTAAAACTCGCCAAGTGTCTCCGATTAAAAGGCTATAAAGTTTCACCAGTCAAGTTGTAATGATGGCGAAGCATGTGATTTCCAGTAATAAGTAGAGCATAATTTGCACTCGGTACCGATTTAATAAGACGGAGTAAGGTTTTGTTTGCTTTCACAAAGAGATGCAACTTATTCATAAATATACACGCCTCTCGGAAATGTTTAGGATTATGGAACTTTTATAAGGAGGTCTGCTGGTTTTCTTCGCTTGGTGTTAGTACTTCTTTCACCGTGTAGTAAAATGTATATTAGCTTATCAAATCACTTTTATATGTTTTATATGCCCAATGTTAAAATGGAAATTGATGCAAAGAAACGTAAAACTTGATGAAAAATCACTAAGAGTATGTCACTGACATAAAAATATCATTTGAAATTCTTAGTGTTTACCTTAAAAGGTGTTAATGGATATTTAAGAAGATAAAGAGGGGAATTTATTTAGAAATAATTTTATGGACATTGGCCCACAAATCATAGTTCAGTTGAAGCCATTAATTATTTTTTAGTGAAGCTAGATAAATCCCAGCTTCGAAGCCATACGAGAGCTATTTTGGGACGCATCTAGCAAGTTGGAACTTTGGTTAGATGACGAGGAAGACAACTGTGCTGACATCCCCTATCCAACATTCTACTCCACAACAATGGATGAACCCTGGAAGTCATTTAACGTTCTCCAGGCCCACATGCAAGGTATATATTTGATGGCATCTGTACTTGCATCTGCAGCTCTCCGGAATCGAAACCGAAGCTCTGCCACCTGACCACCAACTGAACTAATTCAAATTGAACTATCAATATGGTTTCACATTTGTCTCTATCTCAAAGAGGGTTGGGTATTCTTAACCCTCTCAGCGCCCAATTATTTTGATCTTTCAACTGTCATGTTAGAAAACTTAGCTTTTAAAGTAAATGATCCAATCTTTTTTGTATTGAATTATATCTCTGAAATCTTAAGAATACTTTAACCATGATTGTTTAAGGAAATATACATATAAATACGAGTTAACCGCTTTAGAACTGAACATGAAAAACGGAAAAAGACGTTTCAGCCGCTCGTCGCCAGTGCCATTTGTGGCAACAATTTTTCAAGTAATTTTCGTATCGTATTGTTGCGAAAAAGAAAATTATCCAAAATACTATAGGTGAAATTAAGATATCACCAATAAACGCTGTGCCTGAGCATGAAAACCGTAGAAAAAGAAATCAAATTAATGATGGTAATGGTGCGAAATATCTAAAAATAAGTAAATAAAGACTAAATATTTTGTTTTTAATGTAAGAAAGCCATCTTATGTTTCCAGAATCTTAGGTTATCATTTAGAGATGGTAATCATAAAATGCAATTATACTGACAACTACATGGCTCATTATATGATAAAATCATCCACGGAATTGCTACACCGTGAAAGCATATCAAGTAAGCCTACAGCGAGTTATATTGTCTCAAATTAATCTTTTTATGCTCCTGATTGTCATTACGTAGACGCGCACACTCCAAACGCGAAATCCTCCAATCTGTATCTTCTCATGTGTTGATCAATTACAGAAATAAGGCGATGGAATAACAGGGAGGAATTATTCTTCAAGGGGACACATTATCCATAAAATGGCCAAAATAACAATTTTCACTTTGTTGGCTTATTTCGTTGCTCTTATTGTTCTACTTATTGAATCAAAATTTTAAATTTGTACCGTTAATATTTCAGAAGTTATTTTTATTTACGATGACTAATGAAAAACGTGCGCAAGCGACAACTTTTAATGGCTTTTTCTCCATGTCGGACTTTTCTGCACTTTCATGTTTTGAAAATGCTAAGGCGTTTTTTCTTTTTAAGATAGGACATTCAAATTTTTTGTACACGTTTGTCGTTATGTATATGATAAAACTGTGCATGCAATAAACATCCACTTGCTTAGTTTTTTATATGCAAGATATAAAATGAGGTACTGTTAAATTTCCTTCGTTTTTCATCGAATAATTCAGTAAAATGTCTACAATTAGGCGAACATTAGATAGATTATCGAAATATATTGCACAATTTTGTGTAATATATTTCGGCAAATCTATAGATAAAATTTGAAGCAAAAATATTCATATTTTAAAAATTAGTTGGGATTTTATAAAATTGAATTTTTCCTAAAAAAAATTCAACTAAACAAGCAGATCAAAATTGATTTTTTTTCTCTTCAAGATGACTTTATATGATTTTTTAGTCTCAATGCTATCAAAACGGTTTCAATAATAATTCAAATAAAAAATTGAGAAGATAATGTGTCTCCTTAAAGGAATTTCATTATGAAACAAGACGCAAGGGATAATTGCTGTATTTGGACCCTCACCTAGATTCAATTCCATTAAATAGAACCTAAATTCTATAAAATATTTTGCCGTAAACTAGGCAACTTATGTTGTAACCATGCAAATGTTGTTTGCGGAATCATGTTTTAGAGAAAACGCTATGTATCCGCAATTAAAGAATTGGTGTTTACATTTAGTTTTTAAGAATGAAATATTTTAACAAAAGACTAATACAGCGTTTCCCAACATATTGCCCGAAGCCTACTTGTGGGCCCGTGGAACGCTAGTCAAGAGTCAAAGTCAGGGAAGATTCAAGAGTCTTCGCTAGTTTTTTGCTTTATAAAACAATATATTTTAAATCCTTTTGCTGTAATCTTTACTAATTATTGACACATATGTATGACTTGTATGTTTATTTCTATATTTAGTTACAGGGCCACAAAATCTATTTTACAAAACAGGTGGGTGGCTTTCACAACCAAAATGGTTAGGACCGCTGGACTAATAGTCCTTACGTTGTTTTAAAGTAAGTAGCAAAATGTTTTATTAAACCCTCATAGAGGAAACTTTTTTGCAATGCCTGAATTTTTCTGTTGTAGTTCAAAAGTTTCTCAGATTGGACCACAAAGATTTATCTGAATTAGAATGGTCCAATTAGTTAGTGCAATGGTCAAATTTGTAGGTAATTCAATTTGCCCAAAAAGCAGTTATAATAATTAGTAGTCTCGAAAATTGGAATTTAAACAAGCCAAATCAAAAGAAATAAATAAAGGAACATAAAGTCACCAAACGTTGTTCAAATACAGTAATATGGTGGTTCTTAAATAAAAATGATCACTCGAAGGAAGATCAAAACAATAAAGAATAAAGGACATGGTAGAAGGTTGTGTCATTTGTACCAACTAAATATGTGAAAGACAAACAACATGGTTTTGCATTATATGTGAGGAAGTAAGAGAAGAAGAGATGATACATTACACTAAATATTGTTCTCGATTTGATATATTGCGTGCTGGTGTAAATTTAAGAATCGTAAAGCAATTTGTATTTATTGTGCTAAAAATATGGTGGTCTCATGTTAAAAGCCAGCTTAATTATTTGAACGAATGGTCCAATAATAATTTGCTATTTTTTATTGCTTTAAAAAGTATTATTTAAATACTAAATACTATATTTTGGACATACAAAAATTCGAAAAAACTTCTAATTATTTATCAAAATTGTTTGTCTTTCACATGTTTAGTTGGTACAAATGACACACCCTTCTACTATGTCCTTTATTCTTTATTGTTTTGACCTTCCTTTGAGTGATCATTTTTATTTCAGAACCACCATTGCCTTTTTAAAAGCTCTGACTCGTGACAAAAATTAAAGCAATTGTCACTTCAGTGTTTATATAAACCCAGAATCAATGAGATGAGGAACCTAAGGGCTGTGGTAATTGTAACCCCTACAAAATCCACAGTAAGTAAAGGAAAACTGAAAACGAAACTACAGGAAGAGCAGAACAGACACTTTCGGAAATTTTCTAAAAGACTCCCAAGAGAAAAACTTCCTGAAGCTTTTTTCGCTAAAGATTTTTAAAAGCAGTTTTGACTGTAAATACGAAAATGTGATGGAATACAACTGGAAAAATCAAGAAATAAAAGGAATGGTGCGACGAATTTTACAAAGTAAAATCAACGAATGGTGAAATTTGTTACAAATTAGGTATTATTTTTGAATGCTTTATTCTTTTTTCATTTTTCCCCACCTGGTACAGTTCTTACTCCATTTCTCATTATTATTCATTTTTTTGTGTATATGTGACCAGTTATTTGCCATCTATACCCTTTTAAAAAATTTGAATATGTTTCGGTTTCTATTCCCCATGTTTATCCATTTGGTTGCTTAAAACCATTCATGTGTTCATATGGATGTGACCAATTTATTATATATTTGCTTCTTCCCCCCCTTTTCTGTTTGGAATTTGCATTTGTATCATTTAATTTGAAGCTTCCTTCACCCCTTTTTTGAGTATTTTACTTACTTCTGTAAGCCTTGTGTTGTACGTGTTGGTGCACAAGGAGTTTTTCCTCGAGAGAGTGCAGAAAAAACCCCATTGGTATTGATAAACATGTCTTCTGTTTCAGAAGACTGAGTATCATTCCTAAATGCTTGTGAACACAGTATTTTAAAGTCTACAATGCAAGCGTTTTGATAATTTTTCATTCTAAAAGACAATAATTAATTCAGAGATAAATTATTTTGCACAATTTCCATATCTTAAGAGTATCACCACTTCAATAATTGTCAAAAGATTCATATCATTATAAAAAGAATATCCTTTTGTATATAATATATATTTCTAGTCTTTAACAAGTTTATTTTACTCTTGGTTATGTTTTGACTCAAAGTTCTTGTATCAATTCTTCTTATTTATTTCGGAATATTTCTCTGAATATATAATATTTTTAAGAAAGGAACGTAGATTACAGTTCATGAATTCCTAATCACAATTAGTGTTGAGAAATTTTTTACTTTTAATTTATCTTAAATAAACACGTGGCCAATAATGAGCTATGAGTAAAACTACTCGTGGATGCTGATACAAAAAAATGACGAAAAAACATCCTACAGCATAATAAATACTTGTGGCATTGAAAATGTATAACATTGGAAATGATATTTTATGGTCAAACGACTGAATTTGATAAATGTTTCAAAATGTTTTCAAACAGTTCGTCGATTTACAAAAACTATTCTGTATTCGGAAAGCGACGATAAATATTCAGATATTGTTTTGAGGAATACTGAATCGAATTCGAAGTTTAAAAACAGTGGTTTGAGGAATATAGAACTGGAAATTTGAAGCATATTGATGAAATTTGACACCTCGGAAACTAATTTAAGCATTTAAGAGCAAAAATTTTTCTTTGCCCAAAGTGTTATTTTAAATCTAATATTTCGTTTTTGCTATGACAACCTTTGTCACCCCAAGGCTCTTTGGATTTATGAAGTGGTGGTTAATAATTAATTAATTTTACTCTTAAAATACATCTGGAGACGATGCTTGTTCGGACAATTTTTTCAAATTTTAAGCCACCAAGGTTCATGTTTCGTACAGAGCAAAAAGGGCATTCCTGTATCTTTTATACACAAGCATCATGAGTGTAAGTGTGTATAAAGACATTATATATTAACCATATTTATGAGCATAAATATGGAGAATTCGAGAATTAATATTGAATGCGAGGAAACCTTATTTATGACGACTTCATAATCGTCTCAACTTGCTTCTGTTGCTTTATATTGCAAATTTTATATATTAATTTTCAACATATTAACACATAAATAATACTGGTTAACGACAGAAGGACTCTTCTTCGTGACAGTGAAAATCAGCTTATTCATTAATAACTCTTTAATTATTGCTGGTACCTAAAGGAAATTGTAAATAATCTATATGTATGAAACTCAACGTATTATGTATATATGCTTGTTCCAGCATCACTTCCGAACACCTGGACCAATTTTTATGAAACTTGGTACTCAGGTTGCTCATTAGCCGACTTGAAGTACTGCAGGGGTAAATATGCCCCAACCCTGTCCTCAGTGTAAGATGGGGAAAAGTCTCCAAAATACATGTAACAAATTGAACGATTGGTAAGCCTGGCGATTTTGATGAAACTTGCTACACACGTCCCTCATTAGCCGATTTGAAGTACTGTAGGAATATATATGTCCTAACCCAGTCACTCAGAGTAAGACGGGGAAAAGTCTCCAATATACATGAAACAAATAGGCCGATTGACATGTTCGACGATTTTTGCGATTTGGGCTCTTTTGATGAAGTTTGATAATCATACTTCTAATTAGCCTAATTAGAAGTATTACTTCTTGTTATTAATTAAAAATACTATAGAGGAAAATAAATGCTTATCAATCCGTCAGCGTAGTTTGGGGCAAAGCGTTTTTTAATGCATTTAACCTTCCAAGCTCCCAATTATTTTGATATTCTATCTTTGAGGATAGGAAAAATACCTTTTAAAGCGAATGAACCGATGTTTTCTGCATTAAATTATTTCTCTGAAACCTTAAGAATACTTTTATCCATCGCTGTTTAGGAAAATACGCATATAAATACGAACTATCTGCTTTTGAACTGAACCTGTTAAACGGAAAAAAGGCATTTCCGCGCTAGGAGGGTTAATAAATGGAAAGATTGGCATGGAATTTGATGTATTTGAGACAATTTAGATGACAATTGGAAAATATATTCCTCATAGGCTGACTTAGTGTATGGGCAAATAAACGCTCACCCAATTCTTTCCAGTAGGATGGGGCAAAATATTTATAATAGATGTAAACTCTTGGGCCGATTGAAATGCTGTTCGATATGCCCAAGAAGATTTTGATGGAATTCGGTACATAAGTTTCTCATTGTCTGACTAAAAATACTCTTTGGATAAATAAACGCTAACGCCCTGAGGTTATGGTGTCATAAAGTTGTTTAAATGCTTCTAACAAATGAGACAACTAATATGCAATTTGATACTTCTGGGGGAATTTGATGACACAGGGTACATATATTCTTCACATGCTGATAGAAGTACTGTAGTGATAAATAAAAGCTAATCAATTTCTGAGATTAGGGTAGGGCAAAATCATCAAAATACATTCAAACCCTTTGGCCTATTGACATTCTGTTGGATATGACTCGGGCAATTTGGGTGAATTTTGGTACATATATTTCTAATTACCCAACTAAAAATACTGTAGGTATAAACAAATGCTAATCTAATATCTGAGGTTAATTTGGGGCACAGTCGTTTACATACTTGCCACAAATGGACGATTGACATAAAATTTGATACGGCTGGGGCATTTGATGAAACTTGATACACAATTTCCCCATAGGCCACCTAAAAGTACTTGAGGGTTAAATAAATACTAACCCAATACCTCAGGTAGTGTGGAGCAAAGACATAGACCGTTTGATACAAAACTCGATACTGCTGGACCGATTTTGATGAAATTTTGCAAACATGTTCCTCACTAGCCAATATAAAGTACTGTTAGATAATTAAGCTCTACTTTCGTCCTTTAGTGTAGTCTGGGCATTGTGGCCGAAATGGACTGAGAGAAATAAAACTTAACTCTCAAGTTTCAATAAGTCGAAATAAAAATATAGAGGGGTTAAATATTTTTTACTAAACCCTTTCGGATGGTAAGTACCGATAAGACATGCAGCATTGTTTATTTAGAACTGCTGGAGCAAGTGTGGTGAAACATGTTTCATTAGTTGTTTAGATAGTTGAAAAAATACTGTATTGAGAAATGCTTCTTATCTCGCACTCTTCTCGGTTGGGCGAATGCGAGTCATTGAAAGACATTTAACAAATGGGCCAAGTAGAATGAAATGTTTCTGGTCAGGTTTCCTAAAATAATAAGATTTTCCAAAAATTGGTTATCAATGAAAGAAATTTTTTCTACCATTATTTGTAATTTTTTGCATTATTAGTTGTATATTGTGTAATTTGTTTTCAAATTTGAAATGAAAATAATGTTGCTTTATTCCTGCAATAAAGAAACAGTATTAAATATTATGTTATTTATTAAATACTAGCTGAATCCTGCAATGCCTTGCCATTGCTAGATTTCAGAATCTTTATAGATTAAATGGACGCAATTTGAAGTTTGATATCAATTATTGTATTTATTTAAAATTAGATATCTATACATATAAAAAGCAGTGTTCGTATGTGTCTGACTAGATTTATTTGATCACTTGAATTTCCAATGAAATATATTTGCAAAAATTTGTGGTCAGCATCCGTAAATGGTAACAAAGAACCTGCTGTATGGTATGATTGTCCTTAAATCTTGAATTTTGGCCTAAGTCTCAGTTATTATATACGTTGCACCAAACGAAGTAATTTCAAAGCATGTGTTATAATTTCATATGTTATTCACAAAAATACTTGGATTGTTTTGAAGTACCAGCGACCAATGAGAACAATGGCTCAAGTGGTGCCTTCAATGCCTTCCAACAACACATCCCAGGTGCTTCATTCTCTAATGAATCTTGCCTTGCAATCTGTGCATACTTCATTCATACTTTCAACAACCACAACTGAATGCCAGCTATATTCAATTTTCGAATTATACTGAAATGCAATACTATCAGGTTTTGCCAATTAATGAGTATCTACACTTTTAATGACTAAAAGCGTAAATACTTAGTCATTAAAAGTGTAAATACTTAGTCATTAAAAGTGTAAATACTTAGTCATTAAAAGTGCAAATTTCGAAAATTCGAGGGGATATTTTAAAGCTATATCATATTGTGTACTGTGTTCTTTCAGTACAATTGTGTAAATAATTGCTTATAATACTAAGAAAGAAATCTGATATATTTTTTTAATTTACACTATAAATACATTGTAAGCTTATTTGTTTTAAATAGAAATTTGAATACAATTTTTATAATGCTACAGAACATGATATAAAACAATTAAAAGAAACTGCGGAAGTGAAAATACTTGAAAATCTTAATTCAAGGTCTGATATATTGATTATCACTTCTATAACTGAACTGTAAGATAACTACTGTTATAAGGTTGAAATTATAAATTTTTATCTGACCCATTAAACGTAAACAGTCCCCAAAAATATTTGAAAAAAATTTTTTGATCATCAAGAGCTCGAAAGTTGGTACTGAGGTTAAAATTTTCTTAAATTGTTGGGATTACACACAAAAGAATACCCTTTACCAGCACTAGCCGCACAGGTTTTTATCTTATGGAAGAAATAATAGTCATTTATTCAATATTAATAAACGAAATAATTTCATGCAACAAAGCATTTGCTTTTTCAGATAGTATTTACGTACGCGTATTTAAGATATAAAAATAAAATTGCTAAATGTATGGTCTTAGCTAACAAAAAACATGAGTTAAATAATAAACCACTGTTCTCTCAGTGCGCACAGTTTCAATAAAACGTCCATTATAGTAAACCTTTATAGGGCGTAATAGCCGACATCAAACAATGTTTTGGGCTTTAGATTATGATAAATTTATCTTGTAAATAAAAAAAACCCAAATGTTGCCAGTTTGTGTTGGTGTTTCGAAAACATACGAATCTGCAGTGCTATTCATAGAGCTTTGCCTCTTTTCAATATAACTAAAATATAAGAATGAAGATAAATCAAAAGCGAAGCATCCAGTTATCATATATGATGTTTTACAAGACTTTTTGATGCATCGGAAGAAATCTATCGTAGGTGGTAAGCATGTACACTAGAGATCTATAATTTGCTTACCTATATAGTTTACGTATCTCCCTGCAAACGGCTACAATAACCGAGAAGAGTACCAAGGTGGAGAAAATTACGTAAGATATTGCAATGGTAGCAACATCTGAAAAGAATATTTATGGCAACTTTTCATTTATCGTACAAGAATTATTCTAACGAAAAATGAATAAAAAATTAAACGTCTTTTCTAAATTATTTTCTCGTGTTTTTCACGCATTTTCTCATTTATTTTTTACCACATATCGTAATAATTAAAATTAAATACTAGATAACTAATAATGCTTCCAATTTTACAATGACGGGAAATCGCATAGAAATACTGGCAATTTTCACCATTCAGAAAATTTTTCATAATTGTATAATAAAGTGATTATTTTATATTTGGCTTCGGGATTGGAGAAGTTTCTTCTGGGCATTTCAATTATCAATTTTAGCTCTAATGACACAGCGCTTTGTGCTCTTTGAGAAAATTTAGTGTGATTAATGAGTTAAATATTTTACACACACAAACGATATTTAAGTTTAAAAAATTGCAATGCATCAAAAATTAAACAAGAGTGTCCAAAAAATTATTGAACCATTTTGAACGTGAATAATTAAATTAGGATTGGTGATAAGAATGTAACTTTTGCTGCATTGATTAGAAAGAAAGTAAGTTTTAAAAATAAATAATGTTCAATTTATTATAAATTTCACCACGTGGTGCTGAACATTAAAATTAAATATTATTTTTAATATAGTCATTCTCAACAGCAACAACATCGATTAGTCTCAGAAGAAAATCAACACATTACCCGTGAAAATGTCTGAATCGGAGATGCACCGGCATGTATTACAACGTTGATATGGACAACGTAAGATGTGAATGATTTTTACAGGCAAAGAGGTTGTTGTCTAGTGATTAACTTGCTTGATTAGGTTATGTTTCTGCCACAGAGTCCACTATTAATTGTTTAAATGTTAAAATTGAACTGTGGAAACGAGGGCAATAAAATGCTTTGGAATTTCATAACTAAGTGTCAAACTGAAGTAGAATAATTAACTTAGCTTATTTCTCTGAAATTCTTCGGAATCTATTTCAGGACAACTTCAAGCGATATGTGTTAACCTACAAAATCAATCATTTAGCAGCTTAATATTGTTAACTCTCAAAACATTCTTCGATAGGGTTTCCCGTCAAAATACTTCGAAACCATGTCCACTGTTAGAAGAGATTCTATTTTTAAGTGCCAAGAAACAAGATCAAAGACTATTTCCTTACATAATTCGTTAAAAAAATAATTGTGTTCAACAAATAAAAGCATCTAATTTCGCGGGCATTTTCTGACATGAAAACTGGGAGTTACAGTTATGTATTCAAATATAAAGAATATTCATAAAACTATTGAGCAGAATATTGCTGTCTACATTTAGAAACTCTGTTAAGAGATAACTCAATTTTATGAAATTATTTTTCATAAAAAATCAAATTTTTCTCATATTTTATATTTAATACTATTAATCCTATTTTTTGTTGTTTTTGAGCAATTATTTCAATTACCACGAAAATTTCCATTTTTAGCTGAAACTTAAGATATAAAAGTTTTTTTTATTAATTAATTGATATTTTGGCCTTCTCTTTTTATTTGTATGCACTAGTTATTTATTTTTAAATTGTAGATCTGTTATAGAGATGACTGAAATTATTTTATTAAAGAAATTCTTGCCAGAGTTAGATTTAAAATAAAGATTCTAAAGATAATGATGCTATTATTTATATCATATTTATACCTGCTATCACATTTAAGGATGCTATAATTATAATATAGGATGATTAATATCATATTACACATGCTAATGAATAAATAAATAGGATTTAAATATAAAATATCCTGTTACCTTCATTAAGATTTCCAAAATTGGTTTTATTGGTTTCGGAAATTTCCCCAATATCTGCAAAAAAGTAATGGTTAGTTAGTATTAAATGCATGGGAATAATCGCAATCACTCTTAATCTGACTGATTAAAACTGATGCAACCAATGTTCTTATTATTCAACAGCTTAAAAATATCAAAATGCCGTCATATTTTTGAAGGGTATCTTTGAGATTATATACTCGAGCGTAATTTGTAATGTAGGAAAACCCAAACGAAATTATTGAAATTCCAGTTCAGTAATATAAAAGCCTTTCCAAGGATAATTTCTTTCAAACTCTTGCGTAGAAAGAAAAATTATTCATTTTTTAATTTGATAACACTGCACTACAAAAAAAAATTTTTTTCGAGCCCTGATACCATTCCTTCTGATTTTTATGTAAAATGACCTCCTAAATCCAAATATGACCCCCATTTTGCCCCATCATCCACCGTTTTCTCGGGAAGCCCCCCCCCCATTTGTATCACTGTTCGGTAATTTTATGCCCATGAGTTTGATTTGGAGGACGGGGGAGCATTATTTTAACCATCATATGTCTTCTGAGGGGCTACAGAGATGAAAGTTCTAAAATATGAACATGTGTAGCAAGGAGGGAGATTTGGGGGGATTTTCCCCTTTAACTAAAAAAAAACCAATAAAAGTTATCGGTTTTTCTGGGGTTCTTTTCGCAATTTTTTCACTTATTTTCTACATATTCCAGCTTCCAGGCCCCCCCCCCTTTTCCTCACCCAAACACCCCAAATAATAAAAATATATAGCAACAATTTTGGCTAAAAGCAGGTGAGGGGGAGAGGTCCGGAAGCTCTGACAAGAAAGTTTAGAAGATTCACTGTACAACATTGCCGCTCTTTATATTTATCATTATTCTGTAATTTTATGGCCATAAATTCGATTTGGAGGGGGGAAAGGATTATGTTAACACTTAAATTTAAAAATAAAAAGATAATAAATAATAATAATAATAGATAATATAATATAAAATATAATAAATATAATTTATAATATAGTAACTTCATCTGGTGCTTGTTTTCCTCTTGTACCCTGAAGTGAAAGTTTTTCGCACCAATGACCAGCAGTATTCTACCCATATTCGCATTCCAGTTCCCTGAAAATCTCTTCTCGAACTGAGCAATATTTTGATGGAACCGTTCCCCGTGTTCATCCGAAACTGCTCATAAATTTTTAGGGAAAAAGTCCAGGTGTGAGTGAAGGTAAAGTACTTTAAGTGACATGTTGCACCTCATGGCTTTGAAAGCTGACAGCAATTCCTCGACATGAGCAACCCAAAAAGTTCATACACACGTTTTTGAATGCAAGCCATGCTCATTTTTCTTTGCGATTCAGGTGTTTCATTAACGTTGAATCTTTGAAAAGCTCTCTAATATGGGGGCCAACGAAAATTTCTTCCTTGATTTTAGCCTCACTAAGACGAGGAAATTTAGTTTTCAAAATGTTAAATCCATCACCTGTCCTATCCATTGCTTTCACAAACTGTTTGATCAATCCGAGTTTGATGTGCAAAAGGGACAACGTTGTGTAGTGAATCTTCCAAACTTTATTTTTATATAATAATTTTATTTATTAAAAACAGTGATAAAAATTACAGAACAGCGATAACAATAAAGAGCGGCAACGTTGTACAGTGAATGTTCCAAACTTTCTTGTGAGGGCTTCAGAACCTCTCCCCCTCACCTGCTTTTAGCCAAAATTGTTGCTATATATTTTTATTATTTGGGGTGTTTGGGTGAGGAAAGGGGGGGGGGGGGCTGGAAGCTGGAATATGTAGAAAATTCACCTCTAGATTAGAACTTTCACCTCTGTAGTCCCTTAGAAGACATTTAACCGTTAAAATAATCGTTTTCGCCCTCCAAAACAAATTCATGGCTATAAAATTTCCGAACAGTGATAAAAATAGGGGATGGGACAAAATGGGGGTCATATTCGGATTCAGGGGATCATTTTACATAAGAATTTGCAGGAATTGTGTTGGGGCCGATTTTCATGCAGAGCAGTGTAATTTTCTTGAATGCTGATATAATCACACCATTATTACCTTCCAAATTATGTATATGCTCTGGTCAGTGTAGGTAATCTGTTATTACACATAATAACCGATTTTCCACATTGACCGTAACTTGTATCTGTCGAAATTGGTTGATACTGGGTTCATCCATCTGTCCCGACATCAGCAAACACACAAACGCATATCCATTTTCATCATTAATAAAGATAAAAATGGGGTAGGCGTAGGTCGAGTCTGAACGATGAAATTTTCTTGAAAACGTCGTAGAGAGAACATAATAATAAATTTTTAGTATTAATATGTAATATATAATTATCAAGCTCTTTATTACAGTGGTTACAGAGAAGAGTACAATGGTTACAGCGTAGATACCAGTGGTGTAGTGAAGACGGAACGCCGTTCCGGCATTGTGTTTTTTTTCTCACGAAAAATAATTCTTAAAACGTACTTAAAAAAGCGCGATTTCTGTCACCAAAAAGGTCTTTTTTTGCGACTACACCACTGATAGATGCAGCATTACAAGTTTATCGCATGTAGCAAGGGCCTGTTGTAGTTGAACTACATAGGTTATTTTTTTAAAACCTCCAATGGTCCATAAAAAAGACAACAGTAGATGACAAAATGAATTTTTTTTATCAAAAGTTATGTACAAGAATGGTAACTTTTCGACATAATAGCAGTGAAGATTCTGGCATTTGTCATTTCGTTAGACCAGGTTTCCATTTTCCTTTTCGAAGAACGTTTCCACCAGGGATGTGAGATCGGCTTCAACGTTGCTTTGAAGCTCCTCATTTTTCTTTATTTTAACTTTAAATTGTGTAGGCAATTAAAAATGTATTTTTTTAACCAATAGACGAAATTTTTAATCAAAATGATTATTTTGCGAATTTCGTCAAATCAATTACTTAAATTTAATATCTGCCTAGCACGAGAAATATTACCGACTCCAAGTCTGCGGTCAGTAACAACTAATAGATGTCGACTTAAATGATACTCAACTTAAGGCAGAATTAAAACTTCATTACGAATTAGAAGTGCATATTCATTAGATCAATTAAAACTGTATTTCTTCTGCTTATCGAAATATTTCTTAAGTATAAAATGACTCTTGTATTTACGATATGAAAGATTTTTAAAGAATTCTCAGGAAATTTCAAAAAAAAGAATGCAATATGAAGTTTTAACTCAATGGAAAAATCAAGAGTCAATAATTTCTTGTGTGTTGTTCCCAAGTATCAAGACAGATACGAAGTTCCGATTAAATGAAACAATCAAGAAACACTGCTTTCTTCTGCAATGTTTCTAAGAATAAACACAACCCCACATTCTGAAATATTAAAAATCCGCTACAGCAAATGATTACAATAAACTGCTACGGACGTTCTTAAGAAAACGTAAAAGTGAAACAAAATATTTAATTTTGCTTACGTTCTGAATTGCTTTTGAATCCATTTCGTTATTCCTTGAAAGCTATATGCATTTTCAACTTTTAAGCAATCAGCAACTTAATTAAATTATTAACCGTAATATTATCTTTAGATCGGCCAGTGGAGGTTTTCCGCACAGGTGCGAGAGGTGGTCGCCTCACGCCTCGAGACTCTGGGAGGCCTCAAAATCTATTCGATTTACATAATAATGCTAAGTCAATGACGAATTTACGACACTGTATCCTTGTTTCAAGGATGCTCCATTCCTGTCAGAAACCCCCCACCCTTTCCTTTATCTTTAAAAAATAAGTATATGAATGAAACCAGCAAAATAAAAAGTTAAAGGAAATAATTCCTAGTGAGACATACGCATATTATTGATAAATTGCTCTGCTGGTCACAAAGGTAAAGGCTCTGTGTGTTCTATAAAGAATGATATAAGCAAGAGATGGCAATTCATTCATTCATTTGGTAATATTTCCTTTGTACTCAAGCTGCGATGGTTTGCTTTCACAGACCTAAAAGCACAAGATGCTCTACAATGTATTTACGGCAGCGATTCTCAACTTGAGGGGCGCGCTAGGGGGCGTGATAAAATTGAATGGGGCGCGAGAATATCGAAATCATTAAAAAAAAATGACTGTTTTACTGAAAAAAAGTAAAACAAAATGCATTCTGACATAATAAAAAATCAAAGACACATTCACACTGATATAATACACATTTACACTGATATAATACACATTTACACTGATATAATACACATTTACACTGATATAATACATATTGTAATGTTTCCTTCCCGCGAGCTTAATTCCCATGAGAAAAAAAGTGCCGGCCCTTTTGATACTGGCGGTAAACAGCAGGAGAGTTGCACCTGGACATCGCTAACGAGACGGGCGCAAGAAGAAGGACTTCACACAGAGGGCCGCCACAATGTCGATGAATAAATCACTGTCAGCGCGGACATTAGCGGTACCTTTTGGTGATTCCTGAATAGGCCGGTGGTGACGAAACTCAAGGACCTTCCCAGAATAAGAGGTGGACCACTCGGAAGGTGAGTTGTTGGTCAACCAGAGTACGATTATCCAGTGAAGGGAAAGATAGGAGGGGCTTCACCACTTCATCCACCCCCTGAAGGAGTGAATAAAAACTGATGAACGGAGAGAAAGAGGGGATTAAGACTCTCGAACGAGTTTCAGGCTCCGGGGTACCGAAGAAAGCTGTGTGATAAGCGGATTGAAAGTCCCGACTGAAGTCGGACTTTGATAGACAACCCCGAGGAATCGGCATCCCCGAACTCTCGGCTCTTGAACTTGCGAGCACTCTTGGTAGTCTGGTATCACGTGGATAGGTGGAAGTTATCCATCCGATAATTACTAGTCTTCCTGGACTAATTTCTCATGGAACTGTGACGTTTTAGAACTATGATTTGTTTGTTCCTTTGTAAATAGTCATATTTAATCAAGACTTCTCTGCGAGAAGTGTCTCTTAATTATTGCTGTATGAAATAAAAGTACTTAGGCCAACCTAAGCTTGAATTATTTGGTCACACTTAGGCCAAGACATTACAATATTTACACTGATATAATACAGATTTACACATATATAATACATATATAAATAGGATTGTATCAGTACTGAGCAATGTATTTAAAGATTAATTTATCAATACTAAAATAAAAACAATTTCAATAATCAATAGTGATTCCTCTCGACGGACTCTTCTTGAAGCCGCGAGAATGTCCGATATGGTGGACGCAAGGCAGACAATAGAGACTAAGAGGTAATAAGAGAGAGCAATTCTGGTTTTGTCAATGCAGAGGAACAATGTTGCAAAATATCAATAAATTTACTTATTCATGGTAATTTATAATGTTTGTAATTAAGTTCGTAAGGCTTTAGCGTCAAAATACCAAAAAACCTGTACTATTTTTAAATGTTAAAAAATTGTTATATTCTTAAATTGTCACATAAAATAAAAATGTAAGCTACTTTTCCACTTAAAATCTAGCTTTCCTTATTTTTCCATGTAGTTAACATGTGGGAAACATAACCGGATGGTTTGACTTTTTCTGCAAAAAAATCACTTTGCCCTATATAATGAAAATAAAACTTTGGCAGTGTCCCTGAGCCTCTACAATCATTTTACCAAATTGAAAACATTGCCACAAGCTATTAAAATTACGGGCGAACAGCTAGTTTCAGAAGGCACCTTCTGGTTTCGATATTTTCTAAAAAATCATGGAACATTATTCTATTCTATAGAGAGCTAAAACCTACACTTGGCTAAATATTGGCTTTGGTAGTGGAATGGGTTTTTCTTTTGAACTTCGTCTTTTATTTTTAAGTGGAACATTTATCGTAAGGATTCAATTTTCATCGTTAGCCACAATTCACCTCAGAAATGGCTGTACTTCGTTTCGCGTGACCAGTAAAATTCAAAATAATACCTGGTTTAGTTCAAGGGGGTCCTATAATCGATCACGACAAGCCATACATATTTGTTTCAGATGTTCTTTTTCTGTTATTGCACACAACGAAGCCTCTCAACTATTTCCTACTTGTGATGCGTGAATCTGACTCGACCATAATCATCAACCTATTAACGTTCACCTTAATTGAAATCATAGATTTAAGTAAATTTCTTTTGAACTACGTTAAGAACACCAATATTATAATAGCTGTAAAGTAAAATATATTCTAATTTTTATAAACATTATTAAAAAATTGGTAAAAAGTTCCATTAAAAACTTTTTATAGACATATATTAATAGACTTTTAAAATATAGTACTTTAGAGATCTTTAAAATTCCTTTCATTACCTTGAAATTCTATCAAAGAAAAATTTTAAATGATGGCACTTTGACTTCCAAATCTAACAAATGGGGTGGTACATGGCAGTTAAAAATTGCTTAGGAGTTTGGAAATATACATAGGTACAGAAACAATGGAATGCGTCCAATTCAGCCAAGAAAGTGAAATGTAACCGCTCTATAATTAGGACGCTGGACTAAAGCCTTAGTTAACGGGTGAATTTTCTTAGAAAGAGCGCAAGTTATTACTCTCCGAAACAGGTTTCCGATTCCCGAATATGAATGTTGATTGCTTTCCGTTCGAGGAGCAACTCTCAAGGAAATCACTTCCATATGCTGAGAGCTTTAGGCTGGTCCCAATGATTCTTTCAACTTTCTCTCTCGTATTGAGAACCGTAACGGAGAGCATTTGAGTGTACCGAAAGGATCTTCCAAGTAGTTTCGGTAGCATTTTGATTAAACTGTAATTCATAAAGCATTATATGCGATTTGCAGCGTACAATTCGATTCGATTTGTCTTAAAATAATAATAATAATAAAATGAAAATTTAAACTGAAAAAGGAAAAGAATGAACTCAAAATTATAGCAATATAAAAGTAACGCAACAGTTGCTATTCCGGATAATAATAGGATGTATCGAAAGGATCTTCTTCAGTATCATTTTCACTAATTTCTATAATTCATAAACTATGATAGGCGATTTGTATCCTGTCATTAATCATGATTTATCTTAAAATAATAATGAAAAACAAACGAAAAATAAATCATAAAAAGAAAAAAATGAACTCAAAATTACAGCAATTATAAAATTAAAGTCGTAAGTTTAATTTAATATGCACTTTTAAGTTCTTAATTTGTAGTAACTTGAAATACTGCATTATTAACCGCTTAAGGACCGAGTTAATTTGTAACATACGTTAATTTATAGGATGAGTTAACTCGTGTTATGTCCTTAAGCGATTAAGTAATCAATTTCCAATACCGGGGCTATTTCGGCTATGACCTCTTTATTTTGAATTATGATTAGATGAAGAGGACGATAGCGGAGCGCATTGCACACACAGGCACCTTGCGCCCGAATTCGTCACTCATATTATGGTTCGTAATATCCGATTTTTTTTAAATCATGAATGCTTATTTTACACATATCATGATTTTGTCGTGTTTAAATTATCGTTGTAAAACCGGTTGTCATCAAAATTTGCTTCGGTCAAAAGAAAGAAACAATAGGCCAGCATGTTTGGTTTAAGCGATGCGAAGATTTTGGTGTCCCACGTCCTGAAAGTGAAGAAGTATGCGGTTTTCGTGCGACATTTTTGCAAATATATGGGGGAAAGTGGGGTAGAACCGGGTAGCTAAGGTTCGAAAGCCTCTTGGAGCTAAATTATTCGACATAGAGCTTGTCAGATTTTATTAAAATATTCATTGAGTATTGGAGTACAATATATCTTCCCAGAAAAGTCAGAGTTTCGTTAGTTTTTTATCGATGATTTCTTTATGAAAATGAAGTCAAACTAAACGAAGGCAGTTTTTACGTTTTATTAACTCTTATTCTTTATTTAAATTAGAAAATGCATCATTTATATATAAACAATCAACGTTTGATGTGCTTTTATCGTCTTCATCGGAGGAATCCTCAATACTGACATACCCGGTCTTACGCCACATGGAGTACCCGGTTTTACCCTAAGTGCATAGGTTATGAGAAACGGAATAGAACCGCGCAATTATTGAAGTAAAACCTTATTGTTTCATAGGGTATAAATCCGTAAGAAGCTTATAATAAGCTGTATTAAATATAGCTTTTATAACTGTAATGATTTTTAAGTAAGGATGGTTTAAAATCAAACGAACATTAGAGAGATGGGGTCTTAAAACAAATAATCCTTCACAGATGCAGTGAATTCAACAGTTACAGCACGCCACTATGAATGTTCCTTTTTCTTGACTAATAAAGTTCAATTTTGTATCTGTCTGCTAGACGTGAAAAATAATAGCGCCAGAATCAAGGGTACCCGGTTTTACCCCGCTCTCCCCATCTCACTTTTTTCTTTTAAGCCTCCTGATGATTGTTGGAATTTTAAAATTCAAATTAATGCGCATTAACAATATTAATTACGAGCTTTTTCACCTGTGCCTCAAGCCAGGCGCATTGCACCCGAAGTGGCCGGCAAGAATACTGCGCCCAAAGGAGGATTAACTTGTTTCATGTTTCTAACGATGGAATTTTGTAATCGATATTTTTACTCAAGCTCTGATGCCGCAGTTTTGAAATTTTGTACACTTACTGAATCCCGAAGACAATACACTACTTTAACATTTAAACTATATAAATTATTAGTTTTCCGATTATTTTAATCTCATCTTGATTCGATCGAG
>BGPR01025784.1:0-22075 GCA_013235015.1 Araneus ventricosus
TTTTTTTTTTTTTTTTCAAAATACAAAACTAGGGGATGTTTATCCACTCCACATAACTAATTCCAATAGTTTAATATACTTTTGAAAATTGCATTTGTAATTAAATAGAAAAGAAGATTGCTAAACAGAAAAAAAAATGAATTTTTTTTACACTTTTTTTTTTGCTTAATATTTAGTGTTAAATGAATTTTTCTAGGAATTCAAAATCTCATTCTACTTTTGTAAAGTAGTAATTTCATAAATTTGTATGATGAAATAACATTATGAATACATATCATGGATATAGAGAATCCATTTTTACTTTCTCGTATACAAAGAGAAAGTATTGTAATCGTCAAAAAATTCGAACTCGAGATTTTGACGAATCTCCACGTTTTAGACCTCCCCAAGTCCGAAAAACACAATTTTGGAATTATGTGTGTCTGTGAACACGATAACTCGAAAACTATTAGAGCTACGGGGATGAAATTTGGTATGTGGTCTTTAAACATAATTTGTAGGTTTCTAATCCATCCACGGGAAGTTTGTCTGTCCGCGGTCATGCGGACACTAAACTCAAAAACTTGAATAGCTTAGATGAATAAAATTTGGTACACAGTTTTATCATCATGAATGTAGGTCCATATAAAATTTTGGGCCAAATCCGTCCAAGGATTGACTGTCTGTCGGTCTGTATAATCGCATATTTGTAAAAATTATATCTCCTAAACCCTTTGGCTTAGATAAATAAAAATTAGTATGATGGTAGCTAACATTAATTATAGATATGTGCCCAAATTTCGTTTGAATCGGTTAAGAAAAAGGCATTCAAATTGCATAATTAATTTTTATAATCCGATTCTCCATACGCATGCATACTGGTAGCAATTTCTGCACGCGGAAGGATTACGTCACTTTGTCCTTGTTTTACTTACGTACTGGAAGCAATCTCTGTGCATGCGCAAGCTATTCAGCTATGATGAACAAGGTCTTCTCCTGTTTTCTCCTCCGCACTCAGAGCTTGCGGAGCGCAGCTTGCATTGGCTACGGTTTGATAGAAAATAAATATTGCTAGGTTTTAATACATATGCATCTCTTTCAATATGATTCTTCACCTAAATATTTTAAAACCACTATAATCTACATGAAAAACCTTCTGATAGTCATTGCATTCTGGGTTACAGTAGGTTCGAATTTTTTATCCACGCAGGGTGAAGGGAAATGACAAATGTTTGAGAAGTATACGAGAAAGTTTAGGGGAGGTCACTCCCGCTGGTTATCATAGACATGAGATATTCAGAAAATGCAGGTGTCTTCATTCAAAAAATACTGACTTGCCTCATAATAATTTTGTTTACCATATTTATCATATAAGATATTTATATAGGACTTCACATGGAATATTTAAGCAAATATTTGTTTGTAACTTAAATTTTCATCGTATAGTGAAAGTTCTTGTTCAACCATTATTAACGACTCGTTTACAAATGAAACTAATTCTGATCTTCCTGCTACATGTTATTCAATGCAAATGATTCTAAAATAAAGCTTTTCTTCTATGTAAGAGCAGTTTATAAAGAAAAGAATGTGTAGGAATAAAAACTATGAGTCTGAAGTTAGTTTTCTTTATTCTGTTCAGTTTTCGAGGGGAAACAATATAAATTTTATTTGCAGTTGAATAAACACAAAAATGCAGTCATATATGATTAGCTTCAACCGTGAAGCAATTTTTTACTTGAAATATAATATTACACACACAATTTATGATCGATCACAATTGACCCATGTATTATAGATATAATGTACAATAATCTGTACTTTAAGTTTCTTTCATAAAAATAGCATACACAAAACATGCAGTTAGCAACAATCACTATTAGTAGAAATGAAAAGTTCAATTTTATGAAAACAGATGGTGAAACCTAAAATTGCAATGGCAAGGATCTTGAACACGTTTTTCTTGATAAAGCATGCAAATTCAACTACTGGCAAATTATATTCAAAACTCAAGCTGAGATAATTACTTGAAACTCACTGGCTTAAACACATTTCATGGATAGGAACACAATTGTAAAGATTATTCTGAAATGTTATTTTGATGTTTCATAAATGAAGCACTCTGCAATTTACTTGTCATTATTACATGCATGATATAGTGATTACACGTGTAGTATTGAAAATGAACACTTAAAAAGCCAAAAAACAGAATATTTTATTGCATAAAAAAAAGACATTCACACAAAGAGTCAATTCATACATTCATTTTTACAGACCATAACTATTAGGAGAGATATTTCAAATGAAAATGTAAATCTTTTCCTGTGTGAGAGTTTGTTTAAAAATACTGTACACAAGCAACTTAATTTAAAAGCCAATTGCGGATTATTTTATTTTAAGTGCATTTATGCGGTAAGATGTGTATTGCATAAAAAATTTCACCTTGGTAAAAACTACAATACAATACGTTATTGATTATCATATATATTCTAACCACATCAATTGTCAGTTCCAAATATCAATTGAAGAACCAATTTTTTAATAATATACTATCAATTATCATATATATATAACAATATCAGTTATTGAACACATTAAAATGATTACATATAATGTGTCCGGATTAAATGTCTATCACAATTTGAAGGTTAAAATAATTTTGTTAAGAGAACCATGAATATAAAATGGTGCACGACTCAATATAAATTAGATTCCTGCCAAACAATCTGGTCGCCAAAGGTGGCTAGTGTTATAATATCAATATGAAAAAACAATATCAATTCTAAAGCAATTTTTTTTCAACACTATTATTGTACATATTATAACAATATCAATTAGGGGTCGTCCACAAATGATGTCACGCTTGGAGGGGGTTCGTGAAATTGTGACAAGGGAAGGGGGTAACAAGAAGTGTGACATCACACATTTTGATTAAAATAACATTTAAAATCGGTAAATTAAATTTTGAAATTACCAAACTTTGAGGGTATTTTTTTAATCGGGGCTAAAACAGCTTTCATGTGATTTTTTTTTTTCACTTATATTCCTTTCTTTTCGAAAAAGCCTTCAGGGTAGGTTCTGAGAATATGGTAGCAGCAGAAATTCTTCACCATTAGACGAAAACCTCCCCCTGTCAGCCCCTTGAAATGTCCAACAAAAGTTACGTCGCCCCACCTGGGTGAGTGGTAGAACTGGTAGTGGCACAAACAGGTTGATCTTATCTTTTGTATAGAGCAGGACAATATGAAAAGGTCTTAAAGCACCGATAAATCGAGCTGACTCAGAAAATTATAAATTTCCAACACTCTTTGCTGCACAAATTTTAAAAGCAGAGGAACTTCTTCCCCGATCAGTGGGGAGTAGTTGCTTTATGACCTCCATAGCAACACTGAAGGACACAACACTGTCCTTCAGTGCAAAGTGTGCTTCCAACTCGTGTTTGCAAGCATTGCGGTTTGTATTTTGCATCCAATGTAATGTGGAAGAAACACATAATTGGTGTGCATAAAATCACTGGAAAGTGTCAACCAGAAGTTGGCAGAGTTAGACTGCTTCGAATAGCTGCGTGCAGACAAGAACTCATGGCTGTAATTACGTCACCGAAAATTTGGAATTCGCAGATTGGGTGGATGAAGACGACATTGACATTAGAGGGCTTACCAGTGGCGGACTGGCCAGCTTGCCCGATGGCAAGTGGGCCCCCTTACACATAAGTCGATATGAGCCCCCAGGATATGTGTGTGTGAGAGAGAGAGAAAGAAAAAAAAATTCTTTTTCTAGATAGCAAATGTCCTATGCTCCCTCGCACATTATTTTTAGTGTGATTAAAAAGTTCTCAAAATATTAGTATAGACAAAATAGTTCCAAATATACATCACGCTATATTCACACCAAAATTATTTCAAAACTCAATCATAAATTTGTATTTATATTTGGTATTTCTCTCTTCCAATAATATGTATAATACATGTATACTTAGTAATAAATACATAACAGATTTTTAGATTACGAATACACTATATTAACTAATAATTTTAATTTATTGTATGTATATTAAGCAAAATTAAAATATATTATAGGGTGACATTATACATGCGAGTGGGCCCCCATTGACGCCTGGCAACCACTATTTTCAGACCCAGTCCGCTACTGGGACTTACTATCCCCGAGGATGAGAGCGATGTCAAAATGCCCGTGTACTCGATGAACGAGTGCATATCTTCTCCATGGGAGGAAGAGTCGTAGTAGTAAATGATTCCGAATAATTTCTATTTTATGATTGTGTATATAATTTCATAAATGTTCATATAAATCAATGTGACAAATGAAATGAGATGGCAATTCCATTAAGTAAAACTAATATTGAGGCAGGTTTTTTTTAAAAATTCAATCTGTTTAAGAGTATTTTAAAGTAAAGATAAGATTTAAAGCAAAATATTTCAAATTCCAAAATACTACTGTTTTCAATTGCTCTTTTATATTAATAATTTATTACTATTGTATATTAATTATGTTTTTTGTTGTAAACTTTGATCTTATTTCATACACATATAATCATTATTATTGTTATGCTCACAAATGTCATTAAAACACATAGTTTAAGTTTAGAAATAACATTTGAAATATGATCTATAACGTAGTGCTTTGTTTCTGAACTGCAAGTATACGTTTATGTAATATAGCGTGACATGTGACAAGGGGGGAGGGGGTATGGTAAAGTGTCACACTTTGTGACAAAGGGGGGCATCATTTATGGAAAGCCCCTTATTATATATATCAATCACACATATTATAATATAAATTATTGTATACATCATAAAAATATCAATTATTGCATACATCATGTTAAGAATAATCACACTTACTCCCTGGTTTGTTTTGTTATCTGTATGTTAACCGTAACTGTATGTAGTTTACTTGTGCAGTTTGGCAACGGTTGTTTTAAGCGTCTCTAGTGTCAGTTGTGCACAGAGATGTGTGCACTGTCATGTGCGTGATTTAGTTATTTTTATCTTAGTTAAACTTCTAACTAATTGTCATCGGCCTCTGATGTCATTTTATCTTTACACATCATAACAATATCAATCATACTTATTTTCACAATATAAATTATACATATCAATAACAATTCTATTACAATTTAGTTATCAATAAAATGCAGTTAACTATGTTCCTGCAGTTCGTAAACTTCTAAAAATGTTAATTTAGGAATTTTAATAATAATAATTACTTTAAAAAAATAATAATTTAGAATTATTGTTTAGGGGGTCAACCATAGATTATCTGTGAGGAGAAGGTAGATTTCGACTGCAATTTGTTAAAAAATTATCCTAAAGATTTGTTTTCTTGAACACATTTTAATAAATTGTTAGGAGCTTTTTTTTTTTTTTCAAGAGGGTAATTTTCCGAATGACGTATAGTCATGCTCCTTAATATGGTTTGCCTGAGTGCCACAAGGCCGACCAACACTGACTTTTTTCCCCCTGTTAAAAAATATTTTCTTCTGGGTTGGACACCAATTCTAGTCTTGTGGCACCGACGTATAATTTTTTTTGCAGCTTTATTGGCAGACTGAACTCCGCTGTAAGTAGCAAAAGTATGCTTCCCTGAAAGGAGTCCACAGTCTGTTTTAGCATAAGAATCAACATTTTTTTTAAACCTACGAACTGCATGAACATAGTTCTTTGGGTCTTTGGTAATACCTTATTCTTTGAAAAGTGTTTTCTAGGTGTCCCATTTCCCTCACTGAAAACTGCTCAACATTTTCTTCCATATTGAAATTATTAATAATTGAAGTGGAGGTTTGGTTTATTTTATCATTTAAATCTTTGATATTTGAAGTGGAGGGTGGGTTAAATTCATTAGTTGTTATACTGTGTTGTGTGTCATTAATGTTTTCAGGACATTCTAGATCTTTATGTAAAGGAAGAAACCAATTATGGGGTGGGGAAGTTGTTGTTTCATGTCCCCCTGGCCCAAGATTAGACCAGGTCCATGACACCATGTCGCTCTAACAACTCCACAAGTCCTTTGCCCTCCTCACTCCACAGCTGCCTCGCAGAGGCGCCAATACAATCAATGATACGGACAGGAGAAGCAGGACAGGAACAAGGGCAAGAAAAAAAAGTCTTTTCTTTATCGATGAATTTTAAGCTTTTAATGTGTCCACTACGCAACCTGGCCAATGCAGTCTGAACGGATCTTGTGCCTATGGACTGTAGAGACAGACCAGGACGGTTCCCGGCATACCAATCATGTGTGGGAGGATTTTTCCAAGCGGAATTTGCTTTATCCTTGTGAATAGAAAATATTTCGGACGTGAAGAGTTCACTAGAGGTTGCAGAAGGAAGAGCACTTCCCTCTTTCGTAAGCACGTCTGCCTCCTCATTGCCAAATACTCCAACATGGGATGGAATCCATTGGAAGCAAACTCTACTTTTCTGCGAAAGTGTAGCAATTTTGGAAATAACCTCTTGACAGGTTTTTTCTCGAATTTCCGGCCAATTTTTTAAGTATTGAATTGAACTCTTGCTGTCCGTCAAAATATAGATGTCGCTATTTTCAAAATGTAGGGCAAAATTTAAGTTGGGGGAAGCTCTTTCAGCTATATAAAATAATTTTTCTTGTGTTCTTATTAAAACTACATTGCACGCTGTAATAATTGAACTGTCTAATTTTAAAAGTACTGCAGACGAGTGTCTACATAATTTGCAAGAGCAAGCAGACACACACGATCAATAGCCTTGTTCAAGATCTACTGTATAAACATCACCTCTCTTATTTTTAACCAGGGTTGCCAGATCAAAATAGCAAAATAAGGCCAAACCGTCTTTAAAATAAGGCAAAAAAAGACCAAATTTGAAAATTTCATTAAAGCGCACATTTCCCCCTGATTTTGCTATAAGAAAATGACTATCCTTCATGAAAAGGAATCCCAGTAGATTGTCATATGTATAATAATGTTCTATTAAACTTAAATTCAAGTGAATGTTTTCTATATTCGCGACTTGCAAAAGAAAAAAAAAGAAAGAAAGAAAAAGGAATTCTGTTGTGCTTGGTCTAGAATAAAATGTTCGAGCAAAATATATCAACTCTTGACAACGTTCTATATTATTTTTCATTGTTCTAAAGTTTATTAGAAAAATAGTTGAATTATATATTAAGAATGATTCTAAAAGTCAGAAGGAAAATTAAGCCAAAAAACGGCCAAAAATGAATTTAAGGCCAAATGAAAATTACTAAGGCCAAGGTCTTTTAAAAAAGGCCAAATTTCCAGAATTTGGCCTTAAAAAGGCCAATATGGCAACCCTGTTTTTAACCCCAAACAATCCGAAGTCTCCAGATTCAATAACAAAATTTTCGCACTCGGAAGAAGGCATCATGTTTTTCAAAAATAAAATTTTATATCTATTATTGCAAAAATCAATCAACCTTATTTTTAAATACATTTCATATTTGGTTATTATGTAATCCACTAGCTGAATCAAATTAAAAGCCATCATTCTGTTAAAAATGCAATCTTTTAACATTGCGAAACACGATTTCTACATAATTTGTGGTATTATTTCCTCCGATTAGCAAATTTTTGCGATAAAAATTTATCCACATTTCTTTTTGCTTCATTAGTTTTGTTATGTAAATCACAAAAATTCTACTATTTAATTTTAATGATTACTAAAATCGATAAATTTTGCTTTGCAGTTTCCTCTGTTTTAGAATAAATAATTTTACGAAACAAAAAGTATAATTCTTGTCTATTTTTTTTGGAATTTTATGAGTTGCGTTTAATAACCATTTCCACACAGCTCTGAGCATGTGGAAGTGGCAAAGCAATAAAGTAGCTTGTGGAAAAACTGTTTTCAATGTTTCAACTGTTTCTTAAAGGTCATTATCTGTCATGAAAACTGTAGGGTATTTTTGTGGAAAAAAAGGCTGTGTTGGGTAAGCATTCATTCAGGCACTGAACTGCTTCCAAAAACACATATTCTTTTTCAGTGTCAGTTATAATAATTGCTAAAGGAATGCCTTCTGCTGCACAGGGAGTAACGAAGGAGTAGATTCTGTGCCGTTCCTTATCAATGCCCCCCAGAGGCATCAACTATAACAAGTTCATTAGTTTGTGGTAATTTTGCATGTGCTCCCCAGATAGCACATTTGCAGCAAGTTTGATTTTTACTTGATATTATCTTGTCATGGCAGATTAATTGTGTCGATGTTCTAGCGAAGCTGCTGCAAAATAACGAGGCAGAATCGCCACCCTCGCTTGCAAAACAAGTTTACCACAGGTTTGCTATCGTTTTGTTGCGCGAAAATAGACAACTAGCGCCACCTCTCCGTGCAATGCAAGTTTTCTGTGAAGGTGTCATGACATGTTCACAGCACGATTGCAAATCAAGTTTGCTGCAAAGATGATAGCACTCTAAGATATAATCTTAATCTGTTTTTAAAAACATCCGTTTTTTAATAGCATCTCCTAGACCGTCCTTCTTTTTATTAATTCAATAAATCAATGATAATTTGTGAAAAAACTAACCCAGATAGCAATTTTAGTTTGCAGCAAAGTTGCACTACAAATCTGCAAGTTTGCAGAAAGGTTGACACGACAAGAGTGCAAGCTTGCAGCCAGTTAACGCAAGCTTCGAAGTCACCACTCGACGAACTTGCAGCAAGCTTGCCACGTCAAACATAGCAAAAACAGAGTACGAACACAGCCTCGGATTAGAGCTCGCGCCCTAGCGCTTGCTAGCATGACGCTCTAAACCACTCAGGCACCTAGACTGCGAGAGGAGAAGATAGATTGTGCCAATTGATGGCGCATACGATTTATTTTAAACTCTTTTTCTTGATTTCATTAATTTTTTAAATTTTGTGTTGAGAACATGATTTGAAATCAAAGAGAGAGCGATTTTTGCTAATAACTACGTTTTGCTAGTAGAATAAATTATGAAATGAGGTTTCAAAAGTAATTGCTTCTAAAATGGGGCAAAATGAAGTTATTATTTTTCAACAAACATTGACTGCTTTTTAGGTTTAATTTTGTTTATAAACGTTAAAATTTCAACATTAAGAAAATGGCGATATAGTTTTCTTTAAGTGCGAGTTCTATATTTAGTAAAAAGCTGGAAAATGTTTCAAATTTTTTTTATAAAAAAGTTAGTTTTTTCACAAATTATCATTGATTTATTGAATTAATAAAAAGAAGGACGGTCTAGGAGTGTTTTTATAAAAAGAAATTCCTGTTATAAGAGTGGACTGTAGAAGAATATTTTTTGTCCTTTTATGTATAATGTCGTTAGGACAGCTGTTTATACTTAAAAATTACTGGGTATACGACTGGTGAAAATATTTTGTGTTATATTTTGGATTATTTTTTCGTCGTATTGTCAAGAATGTATGGAATTTTTAAAAGTGATTTTCAATGAATATAATTTTGAAAGCCACTTTCAAACAGCAATGATATAAATTTTCAGTTCGAAACTGGATTAATTCAATATAGAGATTTATTTTAATCACCCAAAATAATACACAAAGTTTTTTGTTGTTGATGATTCTTCTTTTCTTCGATGGTAATATGAAATTCAGCACGAATGATTTACATTTTCAAATTTTGAACTCTATGATACTTATTGACAAGTTCTTTATATTTAGACGGCTTGCACATATCTCTTCAAACAATTTTCTGTTTGTAACGGAAAAATCTATGCAAGATGCAATTCACCAAGTAAAATATTTCATATTTAGCTAATGAACTTTTGAAAATCTGAAAAAGTGTACTCTCTCTTCTGAATCATTTTGTTAAAAAATTCAGGAGTGTGAAATAGTTTAAATCCAAAATGTCGTTTATATTCACCTCAAGTCATTTATATCATATTCACTTATTTATACTGACCACGTATGATCCTATTAAGGATAGTCTTAGTAGATGCTTTAACAATGCAGTTATTATAAGCGGGACCCCGCCCCGAATTCACCTTTTATGTCACATTCTGGACCATGAGGTGTCGTTTTCTAAGAGGAAAAAATCAACATTGTACTCTACCAGCTTTCTGAAGAGGCAAGAATATCGTTATAGGTAGATGCACCTAAAAAGTGATTATCGCTGTAGGTAGGTTCAAAATACATTGAGTAAATAGCAATTCTGCCGGGACCAAAGAAACATTAGTACAGACGGATTTATCATTAATTATATTATCGTTATTCACAGGTTTCGCTGCATAAACTATCTTAATTAAGGCGTTTCATTTTAGTAGCTTTGCATATGTTCTATTCTTTGTGCGCATGAACAACCATAATAAAGTCAAATCACATGACGTAACCACCCTCGTCCTCTAACCTTTAATCGTCGGTAATAACTTTCTAATTCCCCATGCAAAATGTGCCAACTTAAAAATGGTGTAGTGCATTTTTTGAATGCTGGATTAAGACATGCCGATAAAAGTATGAAAGGATAGCAATCGCGCATAATCATTCAACTTTCCGAATATATTTGCAACTAGACTTAATATCTTAGATGGCTTTGTTTTCAAATTCCACACAATTTTTAAGAAAATCAGAAAAGGAAAATCAAACTCATTTCGACATTAAAGAATATGAAAGGATTCCAGATTCAATCGCGAGCATTCAACAGTGGATGGAAAAGATGGGATTTTAAAGATCATTAACGCCACTGTATAACCCGAGCTGTCAGTTGAATGGGTGTGCGTGGAAGGAAGTGCATGCCGTGCTCCCGTAGGGAGAAACAATGAAAATTGTTTGAATATTTTAGCAACAACGAAAAGTATTGATGCATTATGCATAAAAATATTTTTAAAAAGCTATGAAAGTTATGGAAAAATCAGCCAAAATTAAATGTTAGATGTTATTAGAGTGTTAGTGCCGAGGCACTTTTACTCAGAATTAGTGCAACAAGAATGAAAAGCCTTTGTGTGGTGTTTGAGAGGAGGCAAACATAAAACAAATCGAAATAAATAAATAAAATAAATAGCTAGAAGCGAATGAGAAAAAATGGAGCAAATGAATTGGAATGAGAGTAGTGGGAGGCAAATGGGAGCAAAAAGCATTATGGAGGCTTGAGAGGGAGGGTCCATTTAGTTGTAGCATATGGGAATGAATATTTTCCGTTATTGTTAGTGAAATTCAATTGTTCTAAAATCGTTGGATTATTATTTCTCATGATTTGCTAGAAGAACTTCCTTGGGATAACTTGGATATCATTTTCTATTGATTCCAGCTTGAGGTCTTAGGGCATAACATCATTTCGTATATACCAAGGAACATTCGTCATAATTCGCAAGATCTATTTTGCATAATTTGCACTTTTTTGAGCTGAGTTTTGGCAACAAGACCCCAGATTTGCGATGAATAAGTAAGGATAGGACGAAGAATCTGCTTAAATAGAAGCACTTTGTTTCTGAGATAAAGTGGTCATTTTCTACCGATTAAAGGTAGGATCACGTGAACTTTCGCCCAGAATTTTTCAGTATTATATTTAATGTGGCTGCGGAAAGTAAGTTTGGAGTCTAAGATTGTCTAAGGAAAAATCGGCGAATTCATAATAGTCTCTTTAAAAATATAACATTTTTATTTTGAGGTGGTATAAAAATGATTTTTATGCGATAATACTTTCGAAAGTAATCGCCAAAATTTTGCTTTATTTTTTAATCAATTAAAATTCGAATTAAAATTTCGAAAAAATCTCTCCAAGATGCACATGCGGACCTCCAAATTTGGTATCTTTAGGTCAAACGATCTACCCTGTAGAGAGTCAACGGAGACACACATTCACTTTTATTATTTCAGAGATAAATTATTGCCTCCTTTTAATTTCAATTATGAAGAGTGATTTTAAAAGACGTGAAAAACATTAAGGTTAGGTCAGGCACATGATAAGCATCCAAAATCACATGGGAACATCAGTGGTGGATTTTGACAGTATGAGGCCACGGTCGCAAAATTGTTTTGAGACCCTAAGCTTACCCAAAGTCGTAACTTAATCTTCAGCTTAGCACTGCGATGTACGTCGAATCAATTTTGAGGCCTCTCAATATTTTAAGGCACGAGGTGAGCACCTCTAACGCCTGTTCGAAAACCGCCACTGGGGAACATACGTGATCAAACACCGTCTGGAGGCAGCAGATAGCATTTAAAATAATACAGTGCTGGCCAAAATACCGATATCTTTTGAATATTAACGGTATTTAACTAAAATTTTTATATAAGTCGCTCTATATATCTGTCTTTGAAGTTATGACAGATCAATTAAGCTACGTTTCGCACATGTGCAGTAAAAAAATTATTAACTACAAATGCTCATATTTTCTCTAATATTCAAGTTATTTCCTTCAAAGTTTAATACAATGCTTTAAAATCATATTGTCACGTATTCTTTAAGTTTCATACAATTTGATTGAAAACTCTGGAAGTTATAATATAAAAAAATGACGGAAAATTTGGGATTTTTAAAAGGAAAATTTATATTTCCCAGAATATTCGTGCCATTTTTACGAAAATGCATATAAATATGGCACACATCATACAAAATAACTGATGAAAGTTGCAAATCATTATCAGCTTTCTGTGAAGTGAGGTGAGCCAAAATCCCTCTTCGACTTCATCAATTACTGGTCGGTCCCTTAAGTGCACTCGTGGCCGAATCTGCAATGTATATTGTGAGTTGAAATCTATTCTTTATATGGTCGAAGTTCGAGGAGATATTAATATAAAATGTGCAAATTTCAGAAAGTGTCCGCAATTTTAGCGAACGCTGTATTATTTTAAAGGTCATCTGCTTCCTGCCGATTGCATTTCCGCACGCATGTTTCTATGTGATTTTGGATGCTTGTCGTATGCATGACCTACCCTTAAATTTTTGTTTCGTTTTTTAAAAATCACCCTGTATATCAACAATAGTCACGTATTTCCACAAAATTTGTTTGAATAAATGTGTACTTCAGATGTAAACTGGTTTAGACACAATTTGGTTTATTTTGATATTTTAATTGTATTTACATTATTCCGATGGCATCCTCTAATGGGCAAAATGTCGTAGCTGTAGCTGGAAGAAGGAACAGAAGATAACCAGTTTCAAAAAATAAATTGCATCACACTTCGGAACTTCTTTTGGCTCTTTTGCAAAATGTTAAACCTGTTTCCCAAGACAGTTTACCTCTTACGTACGGAAATAGAAAATAAAATAATAGATGCCTCTAAAATTATTTTGCATCTAACAGGATGAACAAAGAAAAAATGGAACATGGTTTAAATTATTCCACACATTATCTAAGGCAATGGAACTTTAAGATTTTACTATTCAAGGTCTTCTCAAACGTAGATCTTTTGTACGAAACGAGAGTGACACTGATTTAGCGGGTCCATGCCTTTGATTCGTTTCTATGGCGGAGAGGGTGGCATTGGATGGGCTTAAAATTGAAACTTTTTAAATAGTCCATTATATCCTCAGAGGGATAATCTGCAGGGAGGCCTCGAATTACGATCTTAAGTTGATGTTCAACCTCCATTTCAAAGGTGTGAGATTTAAGATTTTTCTTGGTAAGTTCTTTCTGAATTGCGCTGTGGGCATCAGCAGAAGTTGGGAAATCCTTAAGTCTATTGTTAGGGAAAAGTTAACCTTCTACTTTAGAGTCGGTGAGCTCGTTCAAATATTTTATAAGTTGGGCAGTGTTTTTCGGGTCATCGATAATTATTGGCGGTACATATTTTCGCTTAGGTTTAGGTGGCAGTTGATTTTGGATGGAACCAGTATTAAGTTGTTGATCGCCAGCACTTGGAGGCATAGCGATTGCGAGATTGGGAAGCTCGGGATAGTTCTCTTTATATTGCTCTTCCTCGTTGGAGAGTCCCATATGAGGTTCATAATATTTGGGAGCAATGGGTTGATAAAGGTTTGAAAGAAATGGGACTTCTTCAACTTTCCTATTTCGTAGACATCGATTTTTCTGATGTTGGTGAATATTTTTGGAGCGTTTCTTTGATTTCTTAGCATTTGAAAATTCAGTTGACGAGCTATCACTATTGGATCCATTATTAACTGTGATATTGTATTTTGGAGGCGTTTGCTAAGAATTTTTTGAAAAATAAGGTCACTTTTGATATTGGCCAGTTTGAATAAATTAAAGGCTACAGCGTTACCTTTTTCGAGGTTAATTTCTTTGTCTAACGACTGATTGTTATTTTCAAGAATGGCAATATTATTGTTACACACCTCTTGTGCTATCATTTAAAAGCACATTGATGTAATTTCTAAGATTCTCAATCGTAACTAAGTTCTATTGGCTTAAGCACTCAGATTGAATAGAGGCATTCAGGGAAAGGCTGGTACTCACCCCTTTGCCGCAGGACTCAAGAACATTGTTGTCTGTCATCATATCCGCTGGGTATACACAGCTTTAAAATAATCCAGGACAAGGGACTAATCACACAAAAACTTGAGGCAAAGTTCACTCAAGGTAGATAAAATACCTTTGCAATGTAAAAAAAATAGTCACTGCGTTAAAACTAGCGCGCGAAATCACAAAGTCCAAAAGAACCACAATGTAGGAAAGGCAAAATCCAGCATCCAAAAATATGACAAAGTCCAAACCTGTAGACACAGGAGAAACAGCAAAGTCCAAAACGTCACGAAGGTGCGTCGCTGGTCGAAAGGATAAATTCTTAGTTCGCCCAGAAGAAAGTAGATGGCAGCCAGTACCACCGTTTCTGAAGGAACAGGATAACATTATTTCGTCCATGAAGAATCAAGCAGTTAATACGCCATGACAGCAAGCAGGTTCTAGAGAAGATCATCATCCATCTCATCAAGCAGTAGAAAGCAGCAATCCAGCCAGTTTGAGAGCATAGGTCCACAGAGCTTAGAAAATCCTCCCTTGAAGGTGAACAAAGTGAAGGTGAAGCAAGTAATTTTTATTTTTGGGGCCCATGGCCCTGAAGGGGGCCTAATCTCCGGTAATGGTACATTGATGTACAATGGAATGAGATGATCTGCTGCTGTTGCAGAAGGCAAGGGGTGTGTGGGTGGAAGTCCATCTGGATCTTGTGAGGTTGTTGCTGGAGCACTGCAAGAACTGTTGCTTATGAAGAGTAGCTGCTACTGTGCAGAGAACTTAGATATTTGGATGTAATATTATACAGATAACTGCTCTGATAGGTGAGTTACATGCCGTTTGGAACTGCTCTTCAGGATTTTAAAGTTTCTGGGAAGAATGGAGCGGGAGTCAAGTGACTAAATCAGGTATAGCCTGGATAACTATTACTAACTTTTACTAGTTACAATTATAAAAGAATCTTTCGGGTTCTTTTACTTTTCGGATTGGGGGAATAATTTTCAAGTTGCTGGATGGCATCATTATCAATTTTATCAAGATTATCATAGAACATTGTTGAGAATTTTTGATAAATTCCTTTCAAGAGATTAGCTTAATTGCTTTTCTTATGCCTTCTTTTCGCTTACACCATCCAGCTTAAATAATTATCGGACGTAAGATCGCAGTGTAGACAAGCAATTTGTATTTTCTATTCATTTCCAAATTGTGCTGATAGAGAGAAAAGTTTTCTTCAGGCTGCACGAAATTTAGTTTTATTGCTGCAATATGATTTTTCCAGGTTAATTTTTTGTCCTGTATTACGCCTAGATATTTGGCTTGATGAGACCAGGGGACTGTTTGGTTTCTAATTTTAATTATTGGTTTGTGTTTTCTTCTACCCTTGACGAAATACACAGATTCTACTTTATTAACGTTAAGGGCAATTTTCCATCAAAATTGAACAACTAATATTACAGATTTCCTTGAGTGCCAGCACAACATTAGCTTCTCCTCAGTCTGAGTGCTTATAAGTTATGAAGGGGAACAAACATGGGACAATGCTACAAAACGAATGAGATTTGGTAATGCAAGCCAGAGTAGAAAGAATTTATGAGTTTGAAAGAATCCCATTTCTAAGTTTGGAGAGTCATCGAAAGAATATCAGTTTGAGAGTCTAGAAGTTATGGAGGCTTCAGTGGAGAGACCATTTCGTCAAGAGATATCTGCCATTATTAAGAGAGTGTAGATTGGCTATTGATTAGCAGATTTTTAAGTGTAATATAAAAACTGGTAAATAGATATTTTTTTCAATTCTAAATTCATATATTTGCACTTAAATCTCGTTACATCCCTAACAGTTGGAGGATTTTTCTTAAATTTCTAGATCATATTGCATGAAATTCGAAAATAATTCAGTCACTTTTAATTCATCTACGTAAATGTAAAACGTTGAAAATAATTAATTACCTTCTTGACCTTAGCAGTTAATAAATTATACAGTCGTTTATACAATAAAAATGTTGTTGGATAACACTATTTAATAGCATATCCTATCAGATTCGAAAAAAAAAAATTGATATTTCTTTTTTGTATTGCAACTTCTGGAACAACATGATTTTTTAAGAATTCCTGCTTATTAGATTATCATTGATCATATTACGAGAGAAAATACAGGATAACTAGTTACCATATTGCTGTTTCAGAAATGAATTTTAAGAAAAAATCGCAAAGCTAAAATCACAGAGAAGTGTCAGAGATCTCACACCGGAGTTCGATTAACGATCGCAGCGCTCCTAACGTAGGCAACAGAACTAGATATTTTAAATCCCGTTCGCCATACAAAAAGATAAGCAACCGATATTTAGCCAAGTTGGGTTTTCGAAGAATTCTTATTGTTTAGTGTAATGATATTCCGGATTCTTTATTTTGTTCTGATTTATATTTTATAATTTTAGCAAATACGTTATTCAGAAATCAATAGTAGAAAATACCATTTTGTATATGAGACTACTAAACTCCTATTATTATTTTATATAATTAATTGTAATATTATATTATATCTTTCAGAATATTTTAAATTTTCAATAAATTAGTTTTTAATTAAAAAAATTTTTATTCAAAGTATAAAAATTGTTAGATTGAAATTTCTAAACAGAAAATTCATTTATGAAGTTATTTTTCCAAATTTTTTTCAAACTTAAACAGCAACTTAAATACCTTTATTAGGTTTTGCAGATGATACTATAATAAATGCCAAATACACAGAATAATGTCACATTATTTTATTGAATAATCATGATAAATTACAAAACAATTTTCTTTCTCTATTACGTAAACACTTAACTCAGGGAGAGAAAAATGTTATTTCAGAATCACATCGTTTAGGCTGCAAAATCTCTACTAATAAAAAAGAAGAATGAATGTGTATGTAGGTGTTGCCGCTCTACAGGGCAGACCACTGGACCTAAAGCTACGAAATTTAACACAAATATACTTTGGAGAGCAGAAATGTGCATCTCGGAGTCCTTTTTGTTTGAAATTTTAATTAAAAATTTAATTAATTAAAATTAAGAGATTCAATTGAAATTATATTCCCTGCGAACCAGATGGTCGCCGAAGGCGGCTAAATAAAAATATATCGAAATAAATTATCTATTTTAAATTATAACAATAGACAGAAAATTATTTAAAAATACACTGCCTAACTTATTGTTCACGTCATCGACATGACAACAGGAACTGGTTTCGTTTCCATCCGCCTCAGAATGACGTATTTCGTTAGTTTCGACGCCAAAATCTGATGGCGCCGCAGTCTAGAGGAATGCAATGTTAAATGAGCTGCCAGTGAAACCTCCATGGCTGAAAGCTTCCAATTACATCTTCGAGAGAAATCAAGATAAGTTCACAATTTGTAACCAGCACAGAGAAGGAGATACAGAGGTCTCACTCCTATAGACACTAATGGCAACTTTTTTCACATTGGGTTTCACTTAGACAGTACGCCACCAATGTGAGACAGGAGGACCTAATCGGACTACGTCACTGTGACGCGAGCGTTTTCCTATCGTCATGACAATGATGTAAACAATTATTTCAATCCCTATCGTCATGACAACGATGTAAATAGTTAATTCAATTCCTGTATTCCATTATTTTTATTGAATTTTTAACGTTTTTCGACGATTATTAAATTTAAGAATAGCTGATTTCTTTTGATGCATTGTTAATTTTATAGCCTAAGTAATATAATTCTGAAATAACGTTTTTCTCATTAATTTGGCTCTCTCTTTGTAGAGTACCAATAATTTAAAACATATGGATATATAATTTAAGAATTATTAAGTTTATTTCAAATAAAATTATATTTATTCTTTTTCAAGAAAAACAGAAAATAATTAGCCTCTTTCTAGAGTACCAATAATTTAAAACATGTGGATATGTAATTTAAGAAGTATAAAGTATTTTTCAAATAAATAAATTATATTTATTCTTTTTTAAAAAAAGTTCTTTCGAATCATAAAATTTTTTAAACTCCCCAGGAGATTCTTTTTAGTTGATTAAGTTAATAATATACTATCTTTTTCAGATTATAATTATTTTTCATAACTTCACATTCATTTTTATTATAGATAAAAAAAATTTATTGAACGTAATTTTAATACAGAAAAATCATCTGCAAAGTTAATTTTTATCAATTTTTGCAACCCCCAGGAAAAAAGAAAATAGTATTATTTAGCTTTGCACCAAGATGTTATAATAAATGTCAAAAACTCAAAATAATATCAAACTATTTTACTGAGCAAACATAATAAGTTTCAAAATATTACAAATTAATAATATTTCTAATAAACCCCAAATGCTGAGCATAATGGAAAAAAATTGGGTTTCAAAACATTGTTCCTCATTTTTACTTTATATTTCATCATCATATGGGCGAAAGAAGAAATAAAAAACACTTTGCTTTCTCTTTGTGCTCTATGTGACTATCTAAAAAAGTCTATAAACATTTTATCAAATTGGAACAAAATCCAGCATTTCTGGAAACATTATAAGCATATCTGAAGTAAATAAACAAATTTTCAGGAAAAACAATAATAAAATATATCAACACTAATATTTTTAAGTATTTCAGGACTGTAAATTTCATTATTTATAATTAATAAAATCAGTGAAACACATAATTAACACACCTGAAATAAAAAATGGTGAAAATGACTACTTTTGTATGAATGAATGAAACAACTGACAGGAAATTTAAAGTAGTATTAATCTTAAATCTGTACGACTTTTTTTAATATACACAATGCTAATTTAAATACTTAGAAATACTTTATTCAACAAAATCAAGTTTCAAGATATTTAATAATAAAATACATCAGCAATCATTTTTAATTAACTCAAACCACAGAGCTTATAATACATAATAATTCTCTTTTTCTCAAAGGAACTGAAGTTGGCTAAAGAATATGTATCATAAATTTGGCATTTTTAAAAAATTGTAGCCTTTTAAAGAAAATAAAAAAACAAGAGAATTTTTTAAATAAAATATTGTTATCATAAAGAGTGTAAAGATAATTTAGAGACTGACTCATTGTAAGATACACAGAAAATTTAAAAATTTATTTCATCAAATTAACTAGAAAATTGCTGCAGTATCAAAGCATGTATACAAGCTATGATCAACAGGATCATATGATGCAAGGTGAGTTCCTATAAACAAATTATTTTACATATTTTTAGACAAATTTCTACGAAATTGTGGTGAATTTTATATGACCAGCCATCCTGAAGACAAAACAGCTACAACATTGACAGACTGCATGAGAAAAAAAAATTCTAGTAGATTCCATTTATATAACACAAACTCACACCAATTTATTTTTATTAAAGACTCCACGTCATTATAATACATGAATATTAGGAATAAAATATTCACCTTCAGCCAGTAACAATTAATTTTCTTATATGAAGCTGCGTTAAATAAAACAGATAAAAATATTTTGATAACTTTTACTAAACTAGTATTAGTTAATAGGCTTATTAAATAAATTTCCTACATTTTATTTACACAAATAAGAATGAATATTTTAACTTGCCTCTGGAAAATGTATTTTAAAAATAAATACTAATAAAAATAAGAATCTTCTTAAAAGGGAATTGAAATCTGCATAAGGATGCTATACTAAGATACTAGTAGCAGTATGAAATAATAATAAATAAGTGTAAATATTAAGCAAACTAGAGATATTTAAGGCTTGCCTCGTAGAATTTTAAAAATGCCTTTTCCTAAGAGATGGCGCTGATGTTTACTAGGTTGTGACGTCATTGTTTTCATCAGATTTACAACCTTCTTGCCAAACAGGAAATAAATGGTACTTTCTGGCACTTCAGAAGAACGGAAGGGTTCCCTACCCTCATATTCTTATATTACAAAAGAGAGGGTCCTGCATTTTGCCCTTGGCTATAAAGAAGGAGGATCGGACAAAAGTGTTAACTTCCCGTTCTGTCAGAAAATTCTATAAAATATATTACTTTTAGCTAGTTTTAGAAACTTAGTGAAAATAAACGCATATACTTTGATGATTGCATTTTTTTCCAAACTAAGCTTATAACGGAGTTAATTCCAAATGTGTACCTGAAAATTTGAATAATGGATGTTTCGATGACAGTAATTATGCTTCTAAAATAATAGCAAACTGAATTCAAATTAAAATCAATAATATTAGTTAGCTTTCCTAGTTCAGAATTTTGCGTTAGGTGAAATAGTTCATTTAAAAGTAATAACAAACATTCTATAAAAAACCCCACTTTTCTGCAATGAAATTCCTAAAACGCTGAATAATTGGTACACACTTAAATAAATCAAACTTTAAATGTCAGATTTTCTTACGGGAGGGCAGGAGGAATACTTACGTAACAAAAATATATTATTGTATTCCACACATCTCTAAAGTTATGGCAGGTAATATTTAGCTTAATATAAATAAAAGTTGGGATGTAAGAATTTTCAAGATCTAATTTTTTAGATATAAAATTTAATAATTATTTCAATCTTTGTTACTTTCTCTAAAAAAGAGTGCCAGCAGTGGCTTGGTGTTAAGGGGTCGGCTTCGGGGATGGATGGTTCCAGATTCGAAACCATCGAAAACTGCTGTGCAATCTGGCGTCGAGAGTCAAAAATCCTATCATTGATGTGGTGTGGAAGTTTGAAGATGGAGGTATCGACTAAGGTGCCGTCCTCGTCATGTGACCGCGGTTCAGAAGCATCCCGAAATAGCCCTCGCGTTGTTTCAAAACGGAGCGTATTTATATAACTAAACTAATTATACTATTGATACATTTAGACTCAATCAGAATTGCTGGATAAACGATGTGTTCCAAAGTTGTATTATGGACTATGGGACTGGGCGATGTTAAAGTTTTAGCATCGCGATATTTCGATACATCGATGTTTCGCCCTTACTATTGCCTAATTCTGCATTCTTACACTTTTGAGTGGTTGATAAAGGCATTTATATGCTTATAATAAATTCAATACTTAGTTACCTAACAAATAAAGTATCAAAAAATACTATAAATTTGTCTAGTTATCAACAAGAAATCGTATATTAAAAACAACGAATACGATCTTCTCTTCAACCAAAGAAATGATGAACGGCAGGATTGATAATTATACCCTTGTACTTAAAACAGCATCAGAGAATTTACACGATTAGAAGAAAGCACGAGGCCACACGAAGTAATGCACGTTTCGATGACTGAGAGATTCTACAACATACAAAACATTTCGCTTCCTCAATTCTCGAGATGAGTTATTTTCATTCGCGGTCACATCGGGATTCTTCGTGTCAGCACAGCGATCCGCACTTCGCAACATACGTCTCTGCTTGATGAGTCATGATGGAAGAAACATGGGGAAAGATACGCCACGGTAATCACTGATGATCGGGGAAGTACTTCGCGCTTGCGGTCATCGATGAGCGATCGCGGCGCGTGTGGTCTGATGTCTACGATGCATCAGGAAACATCGCGAGTAAATCGGAATTTCGGATGCTTCGAAAAAAACGACAATATAAACATCGGAACGGCGATGATTGAGTAACATCGATATTTTCCGATGCATCGAAAATCGGCACAATCCTAATGAACTATCTTGCATTCATCTCCTAACGGAATCAGATGACCAGGGCGATATATGAACTTTCATTCCTATTTCAGATTTACTAATCATATTAGCTGTAAAGATAAAATGACATCAGAGGCCGATGACAATTAGTTAG
>BGPR01025785.1:0-22074 GCA_013235015.1 Araneus ventricosus
CAGACTCCAAAATCCCATGCTAATTCAAACTTCCAAAAGCGAGATTCCTGACGAGTCTGACGTTGCCATAAATTTGAAAACTGCATTCCGTATCGGAGAATCGGAGAGAGAATTTAAATTATTCCCTGTCAGAATGCAAAAAGGGAAAAAAAGGAGAGAAAAATCCCTGCCTAGGACGGAAGATTTGGCGAGCGAAGTATCCAGATTGGTGTACTTTTGATTGGCTTAAGCCCCGCTGACAGCCAAAATGATGAATGATCATAATATCCGCGCTGCATAAAAGAAAATGGCGGAATGTTTGGCGACATTTATCCCATCAACAGACCCTCGCAGATAGTGTATGTAGATTTTCGATAGGTTGGCGGCGGAGTTATTGCTTTTTTCATTCGGACGGTTTGGCGATTTTTATTTTTATCCTGTCGACTTTTATGCCTCTCTGGTGAATGGTTCCCTGTACAGATAGCGAAACATTAATCTCGAGTTTGGATCCTGTTTGGAGCTAATTTTGGCGGAATAAATTGCTGTTTCGATTTTGTCTCTATCAAAGGCAAAGGGACCCGCTTTTGCTGCGAGAGGCAAATCAAGATTCCGATTACGATGACGTTGTAAAATATCGTTCTGCATGAAATGAACATTTATTGGGCGTTGGAGGGAAGAAAGTTATTCTGGGGGAACTACGAAGCGGCACGCGGGGACGATAATGATTTATTCTTGGCCTGCTGAATTCTCATTTTCTGCGAGTTCCGGAAAAGTTTGGGTGTCATAATGCTCAGCCATATCAGGTGCAGTTATTTGAGAAATGCCTCATCTAACGGTGTGCAGTTTTCTGCTTTGAACGACAAGGTACATTTCCAAGGGGTGTTTTTATTGAAACAAATTTGTTTTAAAACAAATAATTTACGTTTAAAATTCCTTAAAAGGATTTTCGGAAGCCAAAGTATTTAAAACTAATCAAATAAAGCTTTATTCGTTGAATAACAAAATAGTACTTTTGATTATATTCGGGAATACGAGACATTTGTGTCCTAATATGATTGTAAATATTCACTAAGAGTTTATCATGAAATATGTTGGGTTCACACAATTGACAGCACTGGTAAAGCACGTATCGCTGTATTTATATTTTCATTTTAAGAGTTGTTAACCTAGTATTTTCCATTCAAGTTTGAGTTCCGATGTAAAAATTCACGGATAATGCGTTTGTAAATTAAATGTCTATTTTCAGTTTTGTAAAAGAGTTATTTTTTTTTATTGAAACTACTTTCTGTTGAGTCAACAGTGTAGGAAAGTGTCGTAAGACTAACAATTGTGAAATGCTGTTTTCAAATATTTGCCATTATTTTCTCAACTAAATTCAGTGAAAACAGATATTAAATCAATAAAATTATAAATATGTCAGAACCACAGCTATTCAATTCCTTTAGGCTTAAACACTAATTTAGGAATTCAATAAAATAGTCTGATTTTTAATAAAATTGAATGTTTTATGCTATGCCTTATAATACCTTATGTTATACCTTATAATTTAAAAATGCTTTAATATAGTTAGTAATGGATACAAAAGGATAATCTGACGGTAATGAAATATTCAGTTCTTGCAAAACGTTTCTAGCTTATGTATGGAAAGTTTTCAAAGAAAAATCATTACAAATTGGTCAAGTTTTGGTTATTGGGAGTAATTCTAATAATATTCATTTTAAATTCTCAGGATGAAAGTAAAATATATTTACATAAAAACATGTCTTTTCAGCATACATTCCGTTTAATTTTATTCTATTATAATTAAAAGAAATCACGTGGGCCGCGTATCTCTTAAGTATTTGCTAAATTGTTAAGGTACTATATATGCTTCTTTATTTTATTAGGTTCTTGTATTTCAGTAAATATTATGGAATAAGATGAGAAACCATATGAGATTTGGTCATTTATTTCATTTAATTTCACTCTGTACATTGATACTGAGAAAGAAAGCGAATGTTTGTTGTGAAATTAATTTATTAAAATAAATCTGTATGGTTAAACTTCTGTAAATTTTCAAATACTACTTCATAACCTGTTCTGGCGTTAATTTATATGTTGGAATTACACGTAAAGTGTTAGGCTAAAAATGCCACTTTTTATAGTTACTAAAAGGACGTAGTCAAACTAAACAAAATTTATATTTTTTAGTAGAGTTTAAAAAGTGATTTTTTCAAAATCAGTTTTCATTTCTGTTCCAGCTGAAACATAGTAAATGAAATCAGTTTAGTTTAGTTTAGTTGTATTAACGTCCCGTTTTGAAGCAACACGAAGGCTATTTTGGAACGGACCTCGCAATTTTGTACCTTGGTCAGATGACGAGGACGTCACCTGAGCTGGCACCCCCTCTCCAAACTTCCACACCTCGAGAGTCCTTAAACCCAGTGGGGTAGACGGAGTCGGGGTGGGATGTATGCACCACACCGGGGGAGAACGTTTGGCCACTACCTATGATTTAACGTGCTAAAGGCCCAAACACAGCGGGTCTTCAGTGGAATCGGGTTTCGAGCCTGGAACCCTCCGACCCTGAGGCCGCAACCTCACCACTAGGCCATTGGGACCTTCAGTAAATGCAATAACACCGTGTCTTTATTGCACTTGGTGCAAACAAATATATATATATATATATATACTTGTATAATAATTTAATTTTTGAATTTTCGAATTTTTTGTTTATATATATATATATATATTCCTCGGAACTCAGGTCTATTGTTTGGATTATGAGTCAGATATAAAAAAATATAGGTTACACAGAGATTTATTTTTGCAATTTTTAAATAGTATTTGATTAGTTAATTATTAATATTTTGCTTGTATAATAGTACGTTTATATTAATTTTGAAGACTTGGTATGTATACTGGGTTAATATTTCCTCTATTTTTTATTATCGTCTTGAAATGATTTTGGGACATATTCCCCTTTTCTATTTGTCCAATAATTGGCTTCGACACCAGAAATCTAGATTAACACGACGAACTAGTCCCCAGACTAGTTAGCTACTTTGGTTGTTGAAATTTCAAATAAGGATTGTCTTTTTCAAGTTTGGTTGATTACTAGTGCTAATAGTTTTATGTCATGCATTCTTTTGTATCTGGAGTGTATGATTATAGACAGGGTAACTTAATTTAATCCTAGTAATTATGTATATTGCAAATATATTGCACGTTTGTGTAAATTACTAAATTAATATTTTATGTATCAATATCATGAAAGTAAAAAAAATGTTAAAATAAAATGGAGAGACTGTAGTAAATCGGTAAAAGCGTATAGATGCTCATCAGGGTAAGTAAGTTTGAGTTTATATATATATATATATATATATATATATATATATATATATATATATATATATATATATATATAAAATATACAGCAATTCCTCTAACAAACCTTGCGACTACATGCCTATTCTTATCATTCGGAATATATTTCTGCATCCATAAACCTTCGCCGGATCCGATATTTAAAAAGATTTCAATTGTTCTCCTTCACGCTCCCCATAACCCGGGAAATATCGCGACAGCCAGTCGAATCAGTCGATTTCACAGCCGCGCCATAACGGCAAGGCAAAGTCATAATGATCATGTCGGAGAATTAATTCTAACAGCCCTCGCAAATCACTTTTCATTGCAGGGAGCTTTCATTTCCGCCATTCCGTGCTTTTGATTCGGGGCGCATTGTTTGCGGGGCGTCCGATCGAATTAGTATTGGTATCAAGATACGTTCGAGTCTCGATGGAAGAGTCAAGATATCTGTAATCGAATGGTCGCGGTGACGGAGCAATTATAACTTTCCTAATGAATTTTGAATACTAATTTCCCAATGTGCGGCATGGAACGGAAATTGCTCACAGTTCCGATCAAAAGCTGGCTGTCATATCTAAACGCGTAATAAGGTATCACGGCGCATGATATCTGCTGAGAGATATGATTTCTGGAAGTAAAATTCGACTCAAGATTACGTTGGAAAAGTGCAATTCATTCTTTGTTTGTTCTTTTTCAGTAACAATTAATTATGAGTTATAGAAAGGAAATTTAATAAGCTAATTAGAAACTTAGCTTTAAAGTGGGATAGATAAGATATATAAATGTAGTTGTTAGAATGGTTCGAAGTAAAATAAGCTATATTTAAACTATCGGGTTAGAGGAAGTCTCAAACAACCTCTTGACACGGGAATTTTGAAGGAAAAATAAGCAAGTGCTTTATCAGTTTATGAGTGATTTTAGTAAAAGATATTTCTAACACCCATGGCCATTTTCATCATTGAATGCCTTCATTTGAAATAGATTTAGGCATCACATATGGAGGGACTGAATAAAATATTCAGTCGAGTGTTTAGAGGAAAGACGTATTAATTAAACGGAGGGAAATGAAAGCCTAAGCCTTTTCTGGGACAGTAGTTGTACCACCCATTAAGTTAAGAAAAAAATGCTCCTGATGCAGTATCTGCACCACCCATAAGGGAGGGTCAATTGATATCAAATGAAAATGAATAGTTTGAATTTGTAAATTAATGAAATGTCTCCGCGTGTCAGATTAGCATCCGCTTAAAAGTTAAGAAAGGAATACTGGAGATGGAACAGCAGTATTGGTTCCTCCTAGGCTTATACATCAGCCTCTAAATTTCCACTAGGAACTAATGGAAATCTACTAAGAAAGTCCGGATCAAACATTCCTCATATCTATATATGTAGGATGGAAGCCTAACTCCCATGTGGGTTGAAGTCAGACATAAACAAACATGTTTGCTATTTTAAACATTTAATAATGACGAAACAAATAATTAGACGGCACAACACAAAAAGAAAGAGATAGTGTAAAAGAATTAAGAGGGAGGGCGCTGCCCTTTACATCATATTAAAATAAAGGCGGCAGTTCTGAACAGCATGCTCCATCATTCGAATCGCACAACAATGTCTGTCGCCAGCAAGAGAAGAAGTCAGTCGTGTCACGTGACGTCAGCTCGTAGAGAGTTGCCAATCGGTGGATCTAAACTGCACGGTATTCCTGACGGTGCGTTGGCGGGATACCACATATATACGGAGGAATTTGTGATTATCAAACCTAGAATGCAGTATTCTAGTTGCACTTGAAACAACGACTAAGAAGAAACAGAAAAAATGGTAATAGAAATAAGCATTTCTCAGAAAAGTGACATAAAGTTTTATCGTAAACAAAAACCAGTTAACATGTTTCTATTAGTTTGTTTTTCCAAGAAGAAACGTATTTTTATAATAGATATGTGTAAATGCCATAAATGTTACCTAAGAGATATACTTTATTTAGATAGCTAGAGAAATAGAAGCAAAGAGGTATGATAATAGAAAATTTCCAATTATTTAAAAATTTATATCTTTGATTTTATTGGTTCAGGATTTTTTTTTCTAAAACTTCCAAAGAATTCAGATATTTGAAAAAGTAGTGATGAATACCATGTTGAATTATTATTATGTTTTTTGAGTTAATTTCGGTTTGAGGAAAAGTAAAAGAAAAAAAAAAGAAAAATTCATTCGCTTGCACTTTTCAAAAATATCAGAATAAACCGATTCATTCATCACATTATAAATGACAAATTTTCAAAGACAGTTATTTATTTTCAACAAATATTTTTTTAAATAACCGATTCGACCACAACTGCGCGATATTTCCATCATGGAGTACAAACTGGAACACAAGGTCTTCATCCTTGCAAGCTCAATCTTCAAATTAGAGTGACACGAAACTTTGAAAAGTGGGGGAACAATTCACGATTCATGTGTTGTCCTCGTTATCTGGTCATGATTCAAAATCGCCACAAAATTTTCGTGTTGCTCTGAGACGAATTATTAATCTCACCAAACCAGATGAGGTCAATAAGATACCATTTTTTTTCTCATATCAAAGTTGAAGCAACTTCGGAAAGGAAGTGCCGAAAGAAGTTGTATTGAGCCTTTCTTACATTAGGAAACCTGCTTTCATCAATCCTGTTTTAAATTTCATTTTATTGTTCTGAATGATCCGATATCGCCTCATTGAATCAGAAGAGGTCTTCTCTAAAATAACCCCGGACTGTGTGAATATTTCTGTATAAAAACGAAACACAGTGCAACTCCGGTTAAGGGGGAAAGCCGGTTCGGATAAACATCTATTTTGTATCTAATTATAGTATGCAATTCTGAAAAACTCTCTTAGTAGGCTACAATTTTGTTCTTTATTAAAGTCCGTCGAGCGCAATGCCCTTGATAGCAATAAGTAAACAATATCGTAATTAATATCGTTAATACCCATTAATTTTAATTTTAGCATTCTAAAATTGGCCACTGACATTCTAGGGAGACTAAAAAGAAAAGAGTGGGGATATCATTGCGAAAATGTCTTGCCTTCGCGATTATTTCCAGTTAGTTTATTTTTATTATTATTTAGTTTATTTAGTATTTTTTTTATTATTAGTATGTGTTTTTTGGATTTGAGATTTCAGAGGCATTTCGGATAACCCGGGTTTCGGTTATCCAGAGTTTTACTGTAGTAAAACATGCACATCAAATTTGAAATGAATGAAGAAGAACCGTATAAGAAGCAAGCTGGTCGATCTGCTGCTCTGTAGAACGTGCTTTCCACCAGTTGTTCTTCTGCGGTTGGAAAGCAAGATGTAGAGAAGTGAGATTCATTAAAATATCGAAGAGGAATTTTGACACGCTTGTTATACTTACACTTTGCGTACTTCGCAAATGAGAAAGTAAAAGGCTGTATCAAAGAAAGGAAAGAGACATTCATAACTATGATCTCGGTCTTGTTTCTCAGTTCATAACTATAATTTATTTACAGAAGAAAATGCACACAACGAAAAAGATTCCTCTTGCATGGCATCAAAGGACAAAAATGGATAACATAAAATTCAAAGGCAACACTAACTAAAGAATATTTTTAAAAATAAAAAATAATAATTACACAATCAATTATAAAACATTAAATATATTAAGAATTCAAAAATGATAAACACTGACTTTTGAAAACCTTAATCGACATATGAAAAAGATCCAGTTCTTCGATGTGCGTGTTAAAAATTTTGTAAAATTTATATAATGAGAAATTGTCAATACAATTAAATTTGCCATATATATTTTCAAATGATCGGTTATTTCTAAAGGTTTCGGTCGGCACAGTAAAATGAATATAATTTAGTATATCACCGCAGTCAATCATATGATTGATGACTTCATAAAAAAACAGCACGCAAGAAAGATATCTTCTGTATTTCAAGGTAGGAATGTCAAAATTATTATTTTCATAGGGTGAAGACACATCCTGAGAACAAAAGTTATTACTTCTGTAAAATAAATATCGCATACATTTAGTTTGCACTTGCTCTAGAATTTTACATTTATTCTTATAGTAACAGTCCCAAATTAGACTACATTATTCAAGATTTGAACGGACAATACTGAATCATAATACTTTTTACTCATCAGAAAAATATTTATATATACATATATATATATATATATATATATATATATATATATTTAAAAACTAAAATATAACTTGTTATAAGTAAACATACAAAAACAAAGTAAACAAGACATATCAAAATGCAATTCATAAGCTAAGAATTTATTGATTAAACAAAATAACAAAATCTAAAATAAAATCTAAAAAATTGGATTGGAAATCTACTATGGATACTAAAAGAAAAAGGTAAGTTTAAACATTTGTATGTTAACATGTAGATGGACTCTGTTGCTATTAAAACTATTGAAAAAAGGCAATCCAAGTATATATATATATATATGCAAATTTCTAACATTATTGCATTCACATTGGATGTATTCTTATCACAAACGCAGCATATTGCATTTCATAAAACTGTGACTTATTTTGGCTGATTGTTTTGCATAGAGAGAATAGATTTCGGCTTGTTTATTTCCGATGCGATTCATTGCTTTTTCAGTAGAGAAATGTGTGAAAGATAGTGAGAGTTGTAGTTTCAGCGCGTTATTTGATACAATTTCAATGTTTCGAAAATGATAAAAAGAATTACTCTGATTGAATTATAATAAAATTAGTTATTATTAAAGTTAAATTAAGTTATTCTTTATGCTATGAATGTTCACATTTCAGATTAATTGCAAGTTCTTTTCCAAAAATTCTTCTTCCTGGTTTCTGGTGAAGATTACAGAGGATTTCAATGTTCTGTTAAAACAACTGTTGATAGCACTTTGCAAAAGCGGAAACTCTTTTTAAGAAATTTATTTTTTTGCTATATGCCAAGAATATCTCTGAAAAAATTCTGGTTTAAAGCAAAATCATTTAATTGGAAATACATATGTAATTTGAGCAAATGAAACATTTAATGATGCTGCAAGCTATCCTTGCAGCCAATGAATACGACCATTTCGAACTAAACACAGCTCAAGAAACATATTTATTTAAAAGTACAAGTGTTTTGCATAATTGTATGCAAAACACGTGTACTTTTAAATAAATATGTTTCTTGCGCTGCGTTTAGTTTGAAAGTGAGTTTTAAAGAGTATTTGAAAGATTAAATAACGGCGATTAATCAATCCCCTTCTCCATTTCATTTTTTACGCTACGAATGAGTTGTTTCAAGGGAGAAAAAAGGCTTTAATTTTTAAGTAACGGGATAACACATAGATGGCAGCACGAAAGTTTATTTCTCTTGAAACGGAAGCCGAATATCAACAGGAGCTGGTGCCATCTGCCGCAAATGAATCAACAAGTATTAATTTACAAAACTGCGTGAATTAAAGCCACCTTTGAAATTTCAAAAAATTGAGATAGATTGTGTTGCTTGTTAAGCGACGATTTGTTCCTTTAGTATTGGAGAGAGTGCAGTAATCTCCTAAATCTTAGAAGTTAGGATTTCACAAAACTCAATACAACTATCTATAATATTTTCCTCCGTAATAGAATTTCCGCTTTGAAATTCAGAATTCAGATAATTTCGTTCGTCTGTGCATGTGTAGGGAGGATGTTTTAAGAATTAAATGCAATCATTTGTTTCTTCATTAATTCTGAACCGAATCTAAATAGATTCCTTTGACTTAATTCCTGCAACCACAATGTAGTACGGCTTAATGGCAAAATCTGGTTTCGAGTTCGGTAATTCTGGATTCAGGACCTCATCCCTAAGACATTCTTTGAAAGGGTTTAGTAACATTCCCCTGCAAGGTGTGATATTTTAAAGTGAGGTGCAAACTTAGGTTTGGTCCTCATCATTGTAAGTAGTTCAAAGGAAGAGGTTCATACAAAATAAACCTCGTTTAGTTTAAAACAGAACATATATCTAAAATAAAGAAACATACAGTTATGACAAGCTCACTCTCTTAAAGGAAATCTACTTTGAAAAATCAAGAAGTGTTTACGTAGTTGATTGAAAATCATTTGTATTAGTAAATTTTTATAATGCATTTTGAAGTTCATATTTCAACATCAATTTCATTATTTCTATAATTGCAGTTAATAATGTTAAAGAATATGAAGCGACTGAGATCAGACAAAGGAAGAGAAATATGCTTAATTATACCAACGTAAACTAATCATTATCACTAAAACGTAAATCTTTTAAGAGATGAATCATACAGAATATTTAGAAACCTATTTAAGAATGTTCTTCATTTTATCAGAAGAGTCTCTTTTCAGCATTAAATATCTGAATTGCTTCTGATTTTACACTTCGAAAAGAACACTTCATAGTTGTTCTACTAGGTCCTTCTATTTTTGAAAGTGGTCAAATAGCAAACGCAAAAGATAAACATGCATAGTTGAATTTCTGCTCTATACTAACGATGAGACGTTTCAAATGTGAATGGTTATTAAGTTAATCAGGTTCACGTGCAGAGAAATTGTTTTCGATTCTGTATAAAGCATGTTTCAATCATATTTTCTACTATGTGTAACTCGTTTATTCCACTTTGAGACTCTAAACTCTCAGATGTTTGCACACACCGTATATATCAGGATCAACCATGGATGTGGAAAATGTGCTTTCTAGTTAAAAAAATGAACCAATTGAATCCTGCAAAATTGTAAATTTGCCTTATTAAAGGGAGTTGGAACCGTTAATCCTAATCTGTTATTTCGATGTACCTTTTCTCAAAATCTTTTAAAGATTCACGTTTGAAATTTTTATACAAGTAAGTACGATTTTCTAATCATACTGAAATGATTTCTTAAAAAAATTCAAAAGTTTATATTTTACAACTTTTTTTTGTAAAATAGGTAAAATTTCACTATGTCTAATTAAAGATTTTGTAAATTTATAAGAAATTAAAAATTAACCAAAAGCTCTTTTAAGTATAATGACGAAGGTATATTTTAATTCTATAAAAATTTCAAACACGTATTTATAACAGATTTTGAGAAAAGGTGCATCGAAGTGCCAATTTAACATTTTTTGTTTTGACACAAAAAAATTTGTAAAAAATAATTTTGAATTAAAAAATCACTTAGTATAATGAAAAAAATCTGCTTTACTTGTATAAAAGATTTCAAACATGAATCTATAACAGATTTTGATAAAAAGTACATCGAAGTGGCAATTTAACATTTCGAAGTTGATCCAACTCCCTTAATAAAATGATATTCAAAGATATTTTCTCGACGTTGTTAGATATTATGAATGCTGTACAATATGTAAAGATGTCAAGAACAATGTTCAGTAGAGTATGCGTAGAATGTTTTGAATTTTCGTTCTTCGCCGATCGGCATATTATGCTATAATCAATAGAATGAATCATGTACACATGACTGGAGATAGGCGGAGAGATTTTCATAGAGGAAGGACGATCAAATATGGAATAGATGATTTATTCTATTAGTGCTGCAACTTAATAGAAACAATGCGAAATGTAACCTTTGAGCCGTCATTCTTAGTGTTGTCATATGCTGTTGTAGCTGATAACCCGTTTTATATACTAGCATTTTGCGTTTTTTTTGGAAAGTCAAATTTCTCAAGTCATCTTATTCTTCTTATTTTCGTATTTAACTTTTTTATTTCTTGGTTTGTGGATGCTTATGGACTAATAGGGCACAATTTTGGGGTTCACTTTCAGTCTACAATCCATCCATGTTTCGTTTCCTGGATCCATATTTATAATCCCCAAAACAAATTTCCAGTATTTTCTCGTTTTCCAATTTCCAGTATAAATATGGAATAGCAGTAGAGTGACATAGGAATAGTATTCCATATATGTAAACTATTTATAAAGGCACTTGAAGAATAGGCTCACACAGAATCTCCGGTTTACTCTAGTGGAAGTTGTAGTCAAATTTTGTAAAATTAGAAAAACATTTTGTAAAGATTACAATTTTTTTTTTTTGTAGAATTAGAAAAAATTTCGTTTGTGTTCTATAGATTATCATTTAATGTAATATTTTTCATCTAAAATGTTCCTTTAATTAAACGATTATATTAAGTATTAATAAAAAGTCCCCACCCCATTTTGCCCATTTCTATTAAAGATTTTAGGTATTGCAATTATCATCCATTTAGATTTGAGAATTTTACATTAAACAGATATTTTTAAATATTGTTATTTTATTTCAAGATAGAAAGTACATTTTATAAACAGTTCATTGATAAATTTAAATCAAGTTTCCCTAAATCAGCATTTCTAGTGATAAGCATTTTAGATATAATGGCATTCAATATTTTTCTCCCTTCCTCGACTCACTCTGTTCCATATGTCTGCTAGTTTCCTTCCCTTTCTTGAAAATAAGAAATGGAAGCTAGAATTTCTTAAAAGCTATCTTGTTCATGGAAACACAGAACAAAATGCTAGATTCAATTGATTTTATGCTTTTTTGAAAGTGTTCTGTATTTTTATTGTGATTCTATTCTTAGCTTTAGAAATCAAGAACTCATGTATTGATAAACATTTATTACAAAAGTAATAATTTAAAATAAAACCATAAAATTTTTTAAATGCTTGTTTCATCACTAAAATGCACTCAATGTATTTATTTTCTCTATTTAGGTGAGTTGGTTTCTCCTTCGACAGAATTGACTAAAACATCTGTATTGAAGTACTTATACATTTCGTGATTAAAATTATTTACTCTTTTTAAAATTATGTTTCATTTGATATGAGATATAAATATAAAGTATTATGGATTTCACTTACTTTTTCTTATGTTTCAATCCGTATAAATAAACCTTTTAGTTGATTATTTATAAATTACTAAGTACGAGATAAAAAAAATTCTTCAATAATTATCAATAGAATATTTTAAATTAGAACTTTACGCGGGCATGTGGAAATCTTAGATGTTGTATTAGCACCCTTCTATGATTGTATATGCTTCTTTCATTTTAAAGCAATTATTTATTTTCTCCCATAACAGTAAAATCTGTCATGACGATATTGTGAGACCTATATTGAGTAAAAAAGTTCCGCCGGAGCAAAAGAAAATATCAAATCGGCAGGTTTGATGTAACAGTATCATTATACACAGGTTTCACTGTATATGTTAAGCTTCTATATTGAATTTTTTTTCAGGGGTTGAGCTTTATTGGGTTCCTATCAGTTAAGCTACGCTGCTCAAACTAGTATGTAGGAAAAACACGAAATCAATAAAGAATAAGATCATGCTAATATTTTGTTTATTTTCACTATTAGAAATATACCAGCTCAAATGTACATCAGATCAAAATAAATTGTTTAATATCAATATTGTATGAATAGTAGACATATTGTTTTTTTGTCAGCTGTAAAGACAAACACATCGAAGGAATCATTTCACTGCAAGTCATCTGGCATCAAGCTGCACTTTAAAAATTAAATGCTGATAAAAAGAAAGGGCGAACACTAATTTCTGAGAGAGAATATTAGTAAAATTTAGGTTTAGTCAACGAATTCGCTAATTCAGAAGGACAGACACTAGTTTCCGAGAGAAAATATAATAAAAAACTGGGTTTGTTGTCGTTGAATTCTACAGCTATAAGTACTATTCATGGTCCAAAAAAACTTTCTTTCAAAACTTCCTTCTTCAGAAGATATTGGAATTAGCTCTCAGAAATCTAAAAAAAAATATGTGGATAAAAAATGAAAAGATATAGTATAGAAGTAGTATTACGATGAAACTCATATCTATATAAATAACCGTCGCTCACTTTCCCGATTTCATGATTATTTGTTAGGAAAACTTCACACAATGATACTTCATACTCCTATATATATCTCAACTTCGAAACATATTTAGGTTGCCATTCAATCCCATTTGTCTCAAACACCTGTTCCATTACCCACCCTTCATGCACTCCAGCTGTCGCCGGGTAACTCTGCCCGATAAAGAGGAGACACATTGAACAGGTAAACAGAAGCTGATGTTGATTCACCGATCCTCTTGACATAATCTCCTCTGAATACAGATTATTTCCATTCGGTAATGGAAGCGGCGGAGAATCGCGTCTTTAGAAGGAAGCGTCCGCTGTTTGTCTGGACGATAAACAGTTCGTGAAATGGAGAATATTGTAAATAGTTAGATGTTAGGGGACTTGTTTGGAGATATTAACCCTACCACCAATCGTGGGACTGAAGTTGATTTACAGGCATGTGAAATACGTTACTTTATATTTAGATGAAGTAAGCAAATTAGGTTTTGGCAAGTTTGATACATCGATGGTTTTAACATAATACCTCTGAATACAGATTATTTCCATTCGGGTAATGGAAGCGGCGCAGGAAATCGCCGTGTTTAGAAGGAAGCGTCCACTGTTTTGTCTGGACGATAAAGCAGTTCGTGGAAATGGAGAGATATTGTAAATAGTTGAGTGCCTTGGGGACTTGTTTTGGAGATATTAACCCTTACCTAACCAATCGTGGGACTGAAGTTGATTTACAGGCATGTGAAATACGATTGCACTTTATTTAAATTGAAGTAAGCAAATTAGGTTTTGGCAAGTTTGATACATCGATGGTTTTAACATAATACCTCTGAATACAGATTATTTCCATTCGGGTAATGGAAGCGGCGCAGGAAATCGCCGTGTTTAGAAGGAAGCGTCCACTGTTTTGTCTGGACGATAAAGCAGTTCGTGGAAATGGAGAATATTATGAAATAGTGGTGGCTTGGGGACTTGTTTTGGAGATATATAACCCTACTAACCAATCGTGGGACTGAGTTCATTTACAGGCATGTGAGATACGATTCCTTTATTTAAATTGAAGAAACAAAGTGGTCTTGGAAGTTTGATACATCGATGGTTTAACATAATACCTCTGAATACAGGTATTCCATTCAGGTAATGGAAACTGGCAGGAAATCGCGTCTTTAGAAGGAAGCGTCCCTGTTTTGTCTGACGATAAAGCAGTTCGTGGAAATGGAAGTATGTAAATATAGTTGAGTGCCTTGGGGACTTGTTTTGGAGATATTAACCCTTACCTAACCAATCGTGGGACTGAAGTTGATTTACAGGCATGTGAGATACGATTGCACTTTATTTAAATTGAAGAAGCAAATTAGGTCTTGAGATTTGATACATCGATGGTTTACTAATACCTCAAGTACAGATTATTTCCATTCGGTAATGGAAGCGGCAGAATCGCGTCTTTAGAAGGAAGCGTCCTGTTTTTTGTCAGACGATAAGGCAGTTCGTGGAAATGGAAGATGCATGAAATAGTTGAGTGGCGGGGACTTGTTTTGGAGAATAACCCTTACATGTCGAGGACTGAAGTTCATTTACAGGCTGTGAGCATGCACTGATTGACACAAATTGCTTCTTCAAATGGCAAAAGCTTGTTCAAATGTAGATCCCTTCTTTTCTGACATAAAGCAATTCGTATGAAATATTATACATCGTAAGTAACTTGGGAATTATTTTAGAATATACCTACCTGCTGATCAGCAGAACTAATTCGGTACAAACTTGAAACAGTACACTGGCAAGTAAAATGCGTCTGAGAATTTATCAATTCTTAGAAGGGCAAGCTGCTCGGCTTCTGACGACTATTGAAGCATTGTTGTCTGGACGATAAAGGTTCGTGAAAATGGAGAGATATTATAAATAGTTGCAGGTGGCTTGGGGACTTGTTTTGGAGATATTACCCTTACCTAACCAATCGTGGGACTGAAGTTGATTTACAGGCATGTGAGATACGTGCACTTTATTTAAATTGAAAGCAAATTGGGAATGCTTGGCAAGTTTGATACATCGATGGCTTTAACATATACCTCTGAATACAGTTATTTCCATTCGGGTAATGGAAGCGGCGGAAATCGCGTCTAGAAGGAAGCGTCCACTGTTTTGTCTGGACGATAAAGCAGTTCGTGGAAATGGAGAGATATTGTAAATAGTTGAGTGGCTTGGGAGACTTGTTTGGAGATATTAACCCTTACCTAACACAATCATAGGGACTGAAGTCATTTACAGGCATGTGAGATGGTACGATTGTCACTTTATTTAGAATTCGAAGAAAGCAAATTGGTCTTAGCAAGTTTGATACACGATGGTCTAACATAATACCCTGATACAGAGTGTACTTTTCCATTCGGAATGACAGCAGGAAATCCGCGTCTTTAGAAGGAAGCGTCCGCTGTTTTGTCTTGACTGATAAACACGGTTCGGGAAATGAGAGATGAAATAGTTGAGTGGCTTGGAGGACTGTTTTGAATATTATACCTACCTAACCAATCGTGGGACTGAAGTTGATTTACAGGCATGTGAGATACGATTGCACTTTATTTAAATTGAAGTAAGCAAATTAGGTTTTGGCAAGTTTGATACATCGATGGTTTTAACATAATATCTCTGAATACAGATTATTTCCATTCGGGTAATGGAAGTACGGGGAGGAAATCGCGTCTTTAGAGCGTCCTGCTTGTTTTGTCGAGTCGATAAAGCAGTTCTGAAATGGAAGATAGTGTAAATAGTTGGTGGCGGGACTTGTTTTTGGAGATATGTAACCCTTACCTACCAATCTGTAGGACTGAAGTTCATTTACAGGCATGTGGATACGATTGCACTTATTTAAATTGAAACAAATTAGTCTTGGTAAAGTTTGATACATCGGATGGTTTTAACATATTCATCTGAATACAGATTATTTCCATTCGAGTAATCCGGAAGCGGCTGGAGGATCGTGTTTAGAAGGAAGCTGTCTACTGTTTTGTCTTGGACGATAAAGCAGTGGGACTCGTTCACTTGGAATTGGGGGAGATATTGTGAATAGTGAGGAGACTTGTTTCTGGAGATAATATCATCGGAATACAGTTTTTTCCTCGCTGGGTAGCTGGAAGCGGCAGTGAGGAACGCCAAATGTGGAACTGTCTACTGTTTTGTCTGGACGATAAAGCAGTGCGGGTTCACCGGAATTGGGGAGATATTTTGAACAGTGAGAGCGGTTCTGGAGATACATCATCGTCGAATACACGATTTTTCCCTTTTCTGGTAATGAACGGCGGAGGAAATTCCGTGTTTAGAAGGAAGCGTCTACCTTTTCTTTGTCCGAGACGATAAAGCAGAGACTCGTTCACGAGGAGGGGAGATATTGTGAATAGTGAGACTTGTTTCGGAGATAATATCATCAGGTACAGATTTTTTCCTTTCGAGGTAATGGAGCGGCGGAATCCGCCGTGTTTGAAGGAAGCGATCTACTGCTTCTTGTCTGGACAGTAAAAGCAGTGCGGACTCCTGTTCACGGATGTGGAAATCTTGTGAATAGTGAGAGCTATTCGAGATATATCAATCGGGAATACAGATTTTTCCTTTCTGGGCAGGAAGTGACGGAGGAAATCGCGCTGTTAGAAGCGTCTACTTTTTTGTCTGGACGATAAAGCAGTGAGACCTCGTTCACAGGAGAAGGTGTGGGAATATTGTGAATAGGAGACTTGTTGAGATAATCATCGGAATACAGATTTTTTTCCTTCGGTAGGAAGCGTGTGAGGAAATGCCGTGTTTAGAAGGAAGCGCTCATATGTTTGTCGGACGATAAAGCAGTGGACTCTGTCTCACGGAATTGTAGGTTATTGTGATAGTGAGAGACTTGTTTCGGGAGATAATATCATCGGAATACAGATTTTTTCTTTTCGGTAATGGAAGCGGCGAGAAATCGCCGTGTTTAGAAGGAAGCGTCCACTGTTTTGTTTGTGGATGATCTTGATTCTTTGAAGGATTTCCAGATTTTTTGATAAAATTTTCACAACTGTGAGTGATTTTAATCTATATGTTCCTAAAGTGCCATTCAATGTGTTCTGTGATCAGTGTGTAATTTTTTTTAACTTTTTAAATTATTTATGCGTATGTAAAAAATTCATGGTTTGAATGATTATGAGTTTACATTCAACCATATTTTTTTAACGTTTTTATGACGATCTGTTGACGCCTTTTGTGAATCTTCCAATAGGTTTTTAATATTTTTAGTATTTAAGGGGTGTTTGATGCTCATTTTCTGCACTTTGTAACTGGAGTTTCTTTCTGTAGTGTTGTCGTTTCTTTCTGTAGAAATAACAACTAATTATACGTCAAAATCATGATGCTCCTGCTCATTCCATCTGGCATATCACGTAATACAAGTACATGGAAGGATGAATAGACACGATTTTCTGTCAACGGACTTTGCCCAAAATTGTGGGAATATTGAAGTGTATGTAAATCTGTCACATAATTAAACTTAAAATCATTTCCCATTATCAAGAAAAATATTTTTTTCCTAAAACTTATTCAAAATATTCAAAGACAAAGGGAAAGATAAGGGTCATAAAAATAATTTATACTAATACTTTTCTCTAAATGATTATTTTACTTGGGTGGCTTTGTAAAACCATATTTTTGAATTCGGTAACGGATGAGTTCTATATTTGCTGTTCCGATTTTCGCCTATACTATTTGAGGAAGGGGTGATTTTTGATCACGGTCACGTGACGAGGGTGATGCATCCTCCACTCAAATTTTCCAACCCGTCAGGAGAAGAGAAAGTTCCTGCGACATATTTAATGTATCATTCCACACAACACAAGGACTTTTGCTAACAAGTGGATCTTGAACATGATATAGTTGGCTCCAGAACCCTGATTCTTATCAGGTCACAAGCGACTGCTAGTAACATCTGTAAGAAACTTTTCATTGCTGATTTCAGTGACAATTAATCTTATCTCTTTTAAAGAATTGATCTCTTTTTTTTAAATTTTTTCCACATGAGCCGTTAATTTATATAGTAACAAATTTGGAATTATTAAAATGTTTTATCAAGAAAAGTGCACTATGAACCCGAGCTAATCTAAAATGTTTGACTCAATTAGTGCAATCAAAAATATAAATTTTGAAACAAGATGGTAAAAACTCAATAAAAGAAATTATTATGATAACTGTAACAATAAAAAAATTGTTTACTACTCAAAACACACATCCATGCACTCATAAAGTCTCTTTCATACAAAAGGGTGAAACAACCCACTCTCCAAATTACATGTCTTACCTACTCAGGTTGGTTCATCACCTGGTCAGTTATCACAAAACACATATTAAATTAACGTCTTCGTATTAATTAGTGGCTGTTTGATAATGAGGGACGAAGCATAAAATTTATAACGCTTGGAATACGAAAGCATTCTAATTAAGAAACATTACTGACTTTATTTGTTTTAGCATGATAGCTCGTTTTATGATGATGATGAAGGCTTTTTCCCGCTATTTTAAGGTCCAATAAAAGTGGTAATTATTTCTACCGGATAATGATGAAAGGAAAATTTTGCATAAAACGTACACAAAAGCAACTACGGATTATGATACTTTTTTCTCTGCAAGTCATACTTTCTCTCGTCTCGTTCTATTTGCAGCTCCTAATTCAAGCTTATCTCTTCAAATCTTTGATATAATTTATCAAAATTAATTAACTTTTTCATTTGACAGAACAATCTGTAGACTTCAAAGAAGCGCACAGAAGGAAATTTAATTAAATCCTTTGTCGGATTAAATTGCGTTCTAAAGGTGATGACAAATGCGACTCTAAATTTCAATAAAACCTTTGTGAATCAAATGTAAGGGAAGAAAATGTGTTACTTTAAATTTTTTTTATGGGAGGAGTAAAACGCCCAGGAAAAAAGGTTGAATAAACAGACGTATTCAAGCATATGCAATTATTTTAAGGAATTCAGATGCACTTTTTTAGAAAGCAATTTTTTCAAGATAAGAAAAGAGAGCGATACACGAGGAATGCAACAAAAAAAGTTTCTCTTTGATACGAGAAGAAGTAAAGAGCGACTTGACTTTAAATTTTGTAGGTGTTTTTTTTTACTGAAATAGTTGAAGTCATTTTGAAAGAGAAAGACTGGGTTATCTTTTTTTTAAATTTAAACTAGATTAGAGTTTAATAATACTCTCAAAAGAGATGTATTGGAAGCAAGGTAAGATAAAAAATAGAGACTACTGAAAATAATCAAAGTATTCTCATTTTTCATAAAGTAAAGATTTGACATTGAAAATGAAAATATTTTTTTATGTATTTCTATACGAAGCATTTCGTCATTAAATGAATTCTCATCTTTTCCCAACTATTATGTTACATGTTTTGTATACAATGTGAGAAAAACTTAAATATATATCCAGTAAACATTTTTTAAGCTAAACTTAATGAATAGATTCTCATTTATCTGATTTCAAATGCAAGACTAGCACTTTAATGATTTTACCTCGGAAGAAAAGGTGTTAGGTCAATGAGTTTGGTGATCGTATTTCTGGTTCTTTTTTTAGGTCAAGCTAAGAAAATGAACATATCTCTCCATTTTTTCGCTTTCATCCCTGCACGGGTGAAATCACTCCGCTTGCACTGCACGGAAAGCGGAGGGATTTTGGAGATGAGAACTGATGCGTTCATATCTGCAGTTTTGTCCGTCTCTTGCAAGATGATGGATTCATGAAAGCACTAAAGCGACTCATAAATAAACAGAAATTTCTCATTTCGGAATCTTTATTAATCCGCTGCAACTGCCTCGTAATAGTAAATCGATAACACTTTGCAAGCAGCGGCCTATCTCAAATTTTGAATAAAGAGCAAGAAAATGATCCATTTTTCTCAGCTAACAACAATTTTTTTTCTATTTTGTTTACATCGATATAACACAAGATCGCATGTTTACGTGGGTCTTGGAAAAAAAATTCAGAAATATAAATATGGTTGCGAAAAGTTGAGTAACTCTCCTCTAAATTTAAAAAATTAATTAGTTTTTTGCCTTATTAAGCGACGAAATATAAAAAATAATAATATTTTACTTCAAACTTAAGAGGTAAATTGTTTATAAAGTTTGAGCAATGACAATGTAAATGCTGAGACTCTTTAGGTTTACCAACTATATTTTTTATCTCACGAATACAATAAGAGACGGAATAATTTGAAACGGACATGGGTGATGATTGGCCCTTTTAAGAGAGTAGAGATTTTCTTTCTTCCCTGAATTTAGCGATATTATTCACTGCCATTTAATTTTCTTTTAAAAATATATATGCAGGAGTGCCCGCTTAAAATCCATACACACCTTAAATTCAAGAATGACGGCAGCTATAGTCATGAAAGTGATGTCTAGGTGTAGTAAAAGACTATGCGTTACGTCATGGACCACGCAGTGGCGAAACTCCGGACTTATCATTCCTATCTCAAAAATGATACATGATAAGAGGAAAAAGCTAATTACAAAGATTGTAGCGCATTATCGATATAATTTTTTTAAAAAAAAGATAAGTTAAAGGACAATAATGAAAAGAAACAGAACAATTAAAACGCACATTTATTTGTCAAGAGTTTTCCCGAGCTTTTCTGTTACGTGACGAAACGTGTTAGAAAGAAGAAAAAACTAGTTATCACAAGTTACTTATCTTCAGCTAATTATTCAAACGCTACTAAGTCAGTTACAATATAGATCCGTCATCAGAGATTCAATATTATCGAAAAGATTCATATAATTGTTTTATTTTTTCTAAGAGGAAACCAGCGGGAGTAGTCTCCCCTAAACTTTTCTAATACTTCCCAAAAAATTGTCATTTCCCTCAAAGGTTGCGTCCCGTATATTATTTTGTCCGTTGCTTCCTAAATCTGAGTCATTATAATTTTAAAGTATTGCGCTTATTTTATGATTATGTAGCAAGGAAAAGAAATGATAACAATTTTAAAATGTAGTTTCTCAATTTTTTACACTTTGGGTACCGGAGACTTTATTTAAAGTCTTTTAGGGCGGAAATCTTACTAAAAAATATCACACAGATTTAACCATACCTTCATCTGGAGAATGTCGGAACAGGAATTTCGGGTTCAGGGGGGTTGCCATAATTTCCAGGAAGCGCGTTCAAACTTCTGATTTCGTGAACCATAATTCAAAATAGCTTCCATACTAACTTGAGTTAAAATAGGCAGAACGCTTCCCAACACAGAGTCGCAATGTGCATTTTAAGAATTAAATATGCAATTGAACACCTTTGCTACAACAGTTGAAGAGCAGAATTTGAGCACGGATCTATAGTGTATTAGCTTAAAACGTCATATCAATTTTATTTATCTAGATATGAATTTTTTACAGGTATGCGACTATACAGACCATGAACAGTCAATCCTTCGACGGATTTGGCGCCCCAGGCATCCATTCATGATGATAAAACTTGTGTTCCAAATTTTATTCATTTAGCTGTTAAAGTTTTTGAGTTATAGCTTCGCGACCGCTGACAGACGAACTTCCGTGGACAGTTTGTCCAAATTTGATAGAAACCTACAAATTATATTTCAAGTTCACCTTACCAAATTTCCTTCCCTTTATCTCTAATAGTTTCGAGTTATCATTGCTCAGACACACAGATATACAGACACACAAACAGACATAATTCGTTGTTGTTTTCAGACTCAGAAAAGGTCACAAAACTTGTGGGGGGTCTCAAAATCTCGAGTTCAGGCTTTTTTGACGATTACAATACTTTCTTTGTATACTTCGTATACGAGAAAGTAAAAGTATGTAGGGAGTCGGTTTGTCCGAAAGATGACATTTCTCCTTTGTCCATGTTTGTGAAGTCTGGTATTAGAAAAATTGGCAAACAACTGTTACTTCAAATATATTCTGTTCTTCGTATCAATCTC
>BGPR01025786.1:0-10960 GCA_013235015.1 Araneus ventricosus
CTAGTTTTCTTTCTAAACTCTGTGCGAGACATTGGGTGCACTTTTTTTAAATTATGAGAAAGAAGAAAATGATATAATTACGAAAGTAAAATCAACTTTAAAATATTACTGAGCTAAAAAAGATAAGCCTTGCATCTTTTTTATTATTCTACGTGTTCATGTTATTAGACTGCTTAAACTTATTGATTTTTGTATCAGAGTAAAATAAAACCATTACCGACCCACTCTTTTCATGTTTTATTTATTTAGTACTTAAACGTCCGTACAAATGCTTGGCAATTATGGCAACCCTATTTAGGAGCGGTCCTGAATGACCAGCTTAATACAGTTAGGAAAGAAACCAGTGAGTCATTTTACTGATCACAAGTTGTAACATTCTTAAGTACATTATAAGCGAGCCTAAGTAGTTATTCCCAAAAACACCACAAGCAACCCTTTCTAAAACTTTTCCAACCAATGCAAAGCAGATTAATAAAACTTCAATCTTACCTTTAGTTTTGGTGGTATAAATATTAGAAAATTCTGAAGTTCCAGCAATATTGAAACACTGCATTTTGATGTCATATCCAACATCAGGTAAAAGATGGGAAATTATGTGAGATCTTGTATTAGCTCCCAACACAGTAACCTTCAAATACTTGCCAGCAGTATGTGTGGCACGATAATGGATGAAAAATCCCTCTACAGTGATTGAATCTACTTCCTTGTACTAATAAAAGATATAATACAATTTATAAGCAAATACGAAATTTGTAAAAATAAATATTTCACAAGCAGGAAATAAATCAATACAAAACAACAGATTTCTACCAAAATGTTCAATTCTTTAATTGTTTATTTTTTTTAACTTTAGTAAAGCCATGTAACATTTCTTCAACAAATTTGTTTATCTATTAGCTACATTATTGGCTACTGGACATGGATCTCTATAGTTCAAAAATATGGTGTAAAAAAAAAAATGGAGACAGCATAAACCGAAATTCTATTTTCCAAACTTCCACACCGAACCAAGGAGAATGCATGCGACACAGATTTAAAGTAAACCTTACTAATGCAATGGAAATTGGCTGGTTTGAATGCTTTTAATTCAAATTTATCAACAACTCGAATTTTTCTCTGGTCCCTTGAATTTCCTATTGCACATAATGTTAAAATATTATTCTTTAATTCAAATTTATTTTGGTTAATTTGAAGTCATAACTAAAAAATTGTAAAAAAAATATTATTTCCTAATTCTTTTTGTTTTTTAAATATATCCATACCTCAGAGATGAATTTTTAAGGCCCTCAATCAATTAAAAAAGCAATAAAACAATTCTCACTTCTTAAAAAAAACTTAGAAATGATGGATGCAAATTATTCTGTTCATTTTGAAGTTTTATTGTATAATTGTAACATTCAAAGCTCCGCACACTCTGTGCTTATTAAAATCATCTACTTATTTACTGAATTTGTTAAAATTAAGAATGAATTTTTACTTCATTTTTGTTTCAAAAATTGTCATTTTTCTCTGTATGTACTCATTTTTCTTAAAGCAAATTCTTGTGGTTATTGTGGTTCATTCTTGTTTTATTGTGGTCCCATCAAATTCAAATTAACCAAGTTCCATTGTAGTATCACTGAGACTGAAACAATTTTCCAACTGTCATACAATTTCAAACAAAACAGTATGGCCTGTCTTCATTATTCAGAAGAAACCTCAATTGCATTCCACTTTCAGCTCCTGAATTGCAGCACACACTTAAAAAGGAATGCAAAACTAACTAATTTCTGTGACACAGCATAACATTTTCCAAATCTCCTTATCATACTCTAAATAAATTATCTTTTATATGAAACCATGACACTGTTTAGATAAATCCAGACACTTCAACAATGAGCAATGTCATTTTTCACAGTCCAAATCATGAATACAAATTCAAAGAAATAAACACATCAAACATTTTAAATTAAAACTGTTTAAATTAAACATTTGAAGTTGTAAAATTACAAAATTTCATAACTTTAAATGTTCAAATTACTGTTTCATTGCATATCAATAATGGATGTACAATAATTTTTCTAACATACAAGAAAGAAGGTAGAAACAATATTCGAAATCATATATTAAGATCGGAACGAAATACAGAAACACAGCCAAATAAGAAAATATATATATAATGCTAAAATAGTCAACATCACATTATACGGCAACATTATTATACAACAACACAACTTAATTATCATGAATTCGAATTCAAAGAAACAAGCAGATCAAACATTTAAATTACATGAAGAATACTTCAAATTTTGTAAAATTACAGAATTTTACAACTTTATTTGCTTGAATTACCGTTCAATTCATATTCATCACAATGAATAAATTTTCATCATAAAATTATTATAGAATTGCGATTTTCCTTGCATACTTTTTACCAATAACAAACATTTATTTGTATTCATACAAAAATTCAATAACAATTTTTCGTATTAAAACTTGGTTGGCAGTATCATAGAAAATAAGCCATTCTCAAGTTTTTCTTTCATCCCATAATTACTAAATTTATAATTCATTTTCTGGAGTTCACAGATGAAATCATTCATATTTTTAAAAAAACTGATAAAACTCCAATAAATAATAAAGATTCAGAAAAAACATTTAGAGAAAATTATAATGAAATTTGTATATTCTATATCAATTGAAGAAACTGCATGTATCTGAAATGAATGAATGTGCTTGCTACTTACATCCCAATGAAGAACTATTTCAGATGTGTTACTTACGTCCCAATGAAGGGCAATGGCAGAAGGGCTAACGGCTTCTGCATACGTAATAATTGGCCCAATGGATGGCTTTTCAATAGGTGGATCTTTGTGGAGGACAAACTTAACTGAAATAGGACCTGCTTTGTTATCATGATTAGAATACACAGCAGCAATTCGAAAACGATATGCTCCACCTATAAATAGACATCGAAAAATTCCTAGTTAAGCATCATGAAAAGTTTGCATCACTTTTCTTTCACTTAGGGTTTAAACTGTAACAAAGTTTGTTGCATTATTAGTATAAGATTTAATGAGGTTTTCCAAAATTATTTCCATCAAGAAAAATTAACTTAAATATGTCCAGGTATACTTGAATTAGATAAGATTAACCTGTCTTCTTAAAGTTAAGAAGGCAAAAGAGTACAGGTATAATTTTTAAAATGCAATGTGTTGCATTATATGATCCAAAGGAAATAAAAGCAATGAGATGGATTTAAAGTGAATAAAGATTGTAGGACTGGAAAACATATGGTCGAAGAGTAGCAATAATGCAAAAGAATTAACATTGTGGTATCAAGAATATTTCTTTAAGTTCATTACAGGAAAGGTTTTCTTATTAAAATTTATATTTTTGATTAATTAGTAAGGTATGCAATATAACACTAATACTTTTTAAAAAGTGAATAATGTAATCAATTTATAAAAAAAAGCACTAGAGCTTATATATTACAAAAGCAATGAACTTCCAATCAGTAATATTTCAATTACCTGTTCTCAAGTTAGTAACTGCATAGGAATGAATGTGCGCAGCAATGTCTTCATCAATTGTCATCCAATCACTTTTTCGCTTGCCAACTTCTTTGTACTGGACTTTAACAAAATTGATAGGAAGACCCCCATGTCCAACACTCCATCGGACCATCACAGATGTGTTTGACAAACGACTAATTTCAGGTTTAGATGGAGGAATCAGTTTTACTGAAAAGAGAAACTGATTCAGTATTGCAGTTATGAACAGTAAGTGTTGTAATTAATGATGTTAAAAATAAAAGAGTTTTGTTACACATTTTTGTTACAGAGGGGCTAAAAAACTGTGTCAAACATCATATAAAGTGCTTTTTAATGTTTTCATGTTCTGAAAACAATATATTGTAACTTCAACAAAACACTTCCAAATTGATTTATTATCAAAACAAACAGGCTTTAAAAAAAATTATGAAAAAAAATAGCATCTTATTTTCACAAAATAGAAAAAGACTTTCCAATTTCTCTTTAAAGGAAACATAAACATTATTATTTATAACAATCAGTTATAAATGGTTAGCGTAAGTTAATGTATTAATGAGAGCTTAGAAAAATTTATATTATAGATATTTTGAACTTTTATTTTATTAAGTATGTTTCAAATGGAGCAACAGAAAAATAACTTCCTTCTGCAGAATGTTGCTGATGTTGCATGATTGCCACATATCAAGCATTATTTTGAATATATGATTAAATCATAATTGATTGAATCATTCATTTACTTTTTATGAGGGTATGGTTAAACCTATGAAAATATTTTTAAAAAGGTGGGGTTCCCTTTTGATGGATGAATGATACAAAATAAAGTTTTAAAACACTCTTATATGAAATCAGGAAATGATATTGTGCTCTTCAAATATCTAAGTTTGGAAAACAGTGTAGAAAGTGATAAGTAACAATGTAGTACCATAATAAAATTTTCTAAATTTAACATCTAGACAACTACATTTCCAAACATTAACTACTACTAGCTTTCAACATCATAATGCATCTAAAGCAATCAGAAGGGGGGGGGGAAGGAAATCAGCATTGCCCACTATAGATATTTTAAATGAACACATGACTGATTCAAATGCTAACTGTTGTATCAACAACAATAACAAGAAAAATCTACAATAACAAGACTTAAGTGTAGCAAGCAGATTCAACTCCAGAAAATTACAAATACTATAAAATGTCACCCCAGAAAAAAAAAAAAATTATGAAGTTTATTTTAATATACATCATTGTTATGTTTTTGGTTACCAACAACAAAAAACAACTTGTGCCAATCAGGAAACACTGCAAAATATTTAAGAAATAATTCTTAAGAAAATTTTCTGTGAAAGGATCTGCAAGAAAAATATATGCATCAATCCTATTAAAATCCCAATGTAAACAAATGTATGTATCTATATCCAGCCATCTTCTCAAAAACCACTGAATACTGAAACGAGCTGAAAGTACCAAAAGATGGGAAATAATCCAAGGAATCCGTTTTGACCATTGAAATTATAATTAAAAAGATATAAATTAAAAAATGACAAAATGAATTAATTCACCGTGCTGCCATGTAGTAAATTTCATAAGACAGGATTCATTCTTTAGTTCAAGACTTTAAAAACATTTTGTATGCCATAAGCCAATATTTTCTACAATAAAAAAATAAACAAAAATAAAATAAAAAAATTATTTATTTAAGAGGGCTGCAGAAAAATGCATTACTAGTAGTCAATAAATTATTTAAAACAATATTTTTACATACCACCTTTTGAATGTTTCTTCTTTTTGGTACGCTTTTTGCCGTGAGGTCTGGGAATAGATGTGGATTTCTCCTTTCCATTTTCAAGCATATCACCCCCTTCTACATCTTGATCATGCGATGTAAACACTTCATCATGACTTGGAGCAACAGTTGAATCATAATCTTAAAGTTAAAAAATACCAATATAGCTTGCAAACAAAATAAAGTTTACAGAATTAAATTTGAAAAGTTATAGAAACAAGCGGGAGTGTTCTCCCCTAAACTTTCTCGTATACTTCCCCCAAAAGGTGTCATTTTCCCTTCCCCCGCACGGCTAAAAAAATTCGAACCTACTGTTATCCAGAATCCAATGACTATCAGAAGGTTTTTCATTATAGTGATTGAAAAATATCTATGTAAAGAATTCAAAGAGATGCGTACCGATTAAAACGCATCTATCGCACACTGCTAGGTTCCACTCTTGCCGTCTCAAGGACAAACTGACGTAATTCGCTCCTTTCGGGAGCACAGAAGATTGCTTCCATACGCATGCGCGTGGAGATAGCGGATTGGTTTCAATGGTAAATTATACAGGCCGACAGACAGTCAACCCTTTGACGGATTTGGTCCAACATTTTATACGGACCTACATTCATGATGATAAAACTGTGTATCAAATTTTATCCATCTAGCTATTCAAGTTTTTGAGTTATAGTGATCACATGACTTCGGACATACAGACAGAGAGACTTCCCGTTGACAGATTTTGTCCAAAATTTGATAGAAACCTACAAATTATGTTTAAAGATCACATACCAAATTTCATTCCCGTAGCTCTCATAGTTTTCAAGTTAGAGTGTTCACAGACACACATAATTCCAAAAGTGTGTTTTTTGGACTCAGGGAGGTCTAAAACGTGGAGTTTCGTCAAAATCTCGAGTTCGAATTTTTTGATGATTACAATACTTTCTCTTTGTATACAAGAAAGTAAAAAGGGATGCTAACACCTAATTTAAAATGGAAACAAAGGATCACAGATACAAAATTTTGGTTTCTTGAGTAGAAAATACAGGTAAAAGGACTGCTTTCCGTGCAGAATTGGTTCAAAATTTCTTTAATGTTTTAGAAAAATGTTTTCAAGCCTTTGAAGTTAAGATAGACATTAAAAACAAATGTACTTTTTAATGCTGTTTCCTTACATGTAATGAACTTTTACAAAATTATCCATAAAATCAGCAACAAAATCTAAGGTTAAGAGTTTTTAAACTGAACACTGAAAAAAAAATTAAATGTTATGTTAGATTTATTTACACAAACTATCAGCTTCCAACAAGAATCAGAATACGTTTACTTTCTTTTGCTTTTATGCTTTTTTCTTATTCAGAAATTTTCATTTACAAAAATTCTTCATGATTTATAACTGTATACAAGTGTATTGATGAAATCACAAGTATGATCTTAACCTCTTAAATTTAGTTCTGTCATTTCAACAAATATAAAGATTCACATCTCTGTTCAGATAGATTATTTAGCTATGAATTGCATAGCATAGTATAGTTTTCAATCAAGTAAGTATTTTGATTACAATAAACATCTCCAAAAGAGCATATGAATACATACAATCCGAGATTTATAAAAATTGTATTTGATATCAAATGGAGGCAATACATCTTATAGCCTAAATAAAATTCATCATGATCAATTATGAAGTTCACTACGATGGCAAAGAATTAGATGAATACAATAAGATTTTAAATAAGTACGCTAGAAATGTCTTTCAGCATATGCTTTAAGCCCAAAACATCTGCTTTTTAAAGCTTAATTATTATGAGTGATATATTATATATACCGCATGCCTTAGTGTAATGTTTATGAATTTTATATTAGTAATATGATGCAATCATTAAAAGTTTTAATTCAAATATTTCTAGTTTTTCGTTATTTGTATCAAAACAATAAATCATTTTCAACATTCAATGAATTTACCAGATATTCTGTATTGAAACCACTTCTTAAACATACACTCATGAATAGCATGCATTTTTTATGAATGTTTATTATGAATCTAGAATAAATATTTGGACATTTTACCAGTAAATATTACATATCAAAATGGGACCTCTTACCTTCATAATCATTTTCGTCATCAGAACTATTTCCAGATGTTACTGTCACTACTGCTGAATCGTAAGCTGTTCCCAGTGCATTGCTTGCAAAACACTGATACACGCCAGCATGCTTCACGCCAATATTGGGTACAATCAAATGGGATTCTAAGAAGATGAAAATTGCTTTTATGAAAAATGCAACAGTTTACAGAAATCACATAATATTAAGGAGTATATATGCAAATATATACACAAAAGATACAAAAACATTCATATCAAAGGTAGAAAAGCACACGGAAAAAACAAGCCAAAAGTAAACCCCGGGTAAAGTAGATAAATGTGAAGAGTGTCAAATGAAAGATATTAAAGAATGATAGAAATGAAAGAAAGATAGTAAAAAGTAAAAAACATGTGTAGAAAGGTGAAAAATAAGTAAAAACTGTCTATAATGATATCGTAGGGACCTAGAAAATATATTGTTATAGACAGGTTTGTCGTTAAAGACAGTTTGAGGATTTGCACACTCAATGTTTATGCGTGTGTGTATGTATCAACATACTAACATGTTTCATTGCACTTATTGATTCATCTTACAAATAATTGCTGATATAAAATTTTATATTTAAACATCTTTCAAGAACTTCAAAATGAAAATTTTTGTTGAAAACTTCCTCAGAATTATCCTTTTTGCACCTTTAAATCATTTTCGTTTCTTATCTACTTTAATTTCTTACTTTTTTATCCCCCATTAAGCAGCTATCATTGACCGAAAAATCAAACATTTTTTAGCAGCATCAATTTGCTTTAATTTATGATTGATTTCTGAAATTATTTGTAGCTTTTTCTTCAAATGCCGATGTTTTAAGTTGCATCATTCTAGATTCATGGTGTTAACATATCAAAAACGCATTTTAAGGAACAAATCGTCAGTCCAAAGTACTAAATGGGAATGAAAAGGTTAGTGCCCACCAGGAGTCAGAGGCAACAAACATCTGTGCATATTCCAATTGCTAGCCCCCTCAGATGCCCTTGCTAAAGCAGGCACCTATTTCTAGTCCCTCCCTCTGATTTTCCTTTTATCTCACAGTCTTGACTACATGGCATTGTTTTCCAAGGGAAAAAAAAAATCCGAGATTTTATAAAGCTGGTACAATACAGAGGTAAAATTATCATTATAGACAGGCAAGTCTAAAAAGGAATTATCATTGTAGGCAGGTTGAAAATACATCAAGTAAATAAGAATTCTGCTAGGACCAAAGAAAATATCATTACAGACAGTATCATTTTACACAGGTTTCACTGTATAATATATATATATGTGTGTGTGTGTGTGATATTTTACTTTTTTAACTTTTTAAAATCATTTTTAACAACACCTCATTTTAATTACTTCTACTTCCATCATAATAAGCGCACTACAACTTTTTCGAGTCACGGGTCTTTTCCGGGGAAATTCCCTTCTCTGGGTACTTAAACATTGTGCGCATTCCTATCTGCCCTTTTTGATTCCCAACATGTAAACGAATAAAAACATTGTGCTGCTTCGCGCGTTGCCTTTTTTAAGTCTGGTCATGGATACTCATATAATACAATTATTTTAACTATTGCAAAGTAACATACTATTGTCTACGATGGAATAAAAGGAAGATTGAAACAACGGCTGTCTTTTCTTTAACAACATGGATTACTTCACTTTTAAAACCTGATCTTTCATATATACACTTTACAGTTTCAAGGCTAATTTTTGCATGCACTTTTTCCTAAAATAGAAACATGGTTAAGGTTGTCATATTTTAATTAAGCAGATTTAAAACACAAAAATTAACAACCAAGAAAGTTTTTAAAAAAGGCTCCATTAATATTTCCTTCAATCTACAAAAATAAAGCAAATGCTTTCTGCCATCTTTCACAACATTGAAAAATTAGTATTTTCATAGATTCAGCCAAATTTTTAGAACCACACTTTCTTAAAAATATCTTCAATTATATATTACTAGCTGCCATTGGAGAACAGCTGGTTCACCCATTAGAGCTTATAACTTAAAATGATTCAGTTATATCAAAAATGCAACATATGTAGGATGTTTGAAATAGTTATTGTTTATTTAATGTTAATTTTTTGTAAATAAAACTATTTATCCGACGAAGTTACTTGCGCTTTGAATTTTTTTTTTAACGTAATAAACTGTCATTTTTGAAAGAAAAAAAAAATCTGAAAATTCAAACAAATGACTATTATGAATTAAGTAAAATGTCATGAAAAATGGATTTTTCATTTATTTTTTTAGATAAAACAATTAGTTCCAAAATCAAAAATGAAATAGAGATGCATCCAATATGAAATGGTAAAAAAAGGTCATCTTTAGATGCATAAATTCAAAGTTCTAAGTTTCCAGTTCATAAATGAAATTTAAAGTTCAGAGAACAGTAAATGAATGCAGTTTTTTGCTGCTTATGCTCAAATATTTATTTGAAATTGTTGTTACAATTTGAAATGCCCTTTGATTTTGATAAAATGGTATAAGAAAAAAAAAAGGATTTTTTGAAATAAAAAAGTAATAAACTTTATAATTAGTACCAATATTAGACAGTCTTTAAAACATCAACAATCATATGCAATCAGAAAACATTGTAAATTTATGTATAAAAACATTTTTAACAGCGAAAAGCTATTTTAATTCTTTTTTAACTTGATGTTTCATTATCTGTTTCACTCTGATTGTGGTATTCTAATTGAGTTTGTTGAAGGATTGGTAAAGCATGTATAATTTGAAACAGGAATAAAAGTTCCGCAAAAAAAGTCACATAGCAGTAAGTTTAATATCAGAAGAAATGTCATTTTTCACATTTCAAAATGGAATACAAGTGGTTTACACATGAAATGAGTTTAAAATGTTTGAAAATTGTAAAAAAAGTTTAAAAATTAGAAGGAAAAAAATTTTGTGGTAGTGAATTGTGAATCTTTTTGTTAAAGCCAACCGCGGTACACCCCGCCTCCTACCCCGGGTACAGGAGAATTGCTTATAACATCAACTCGAAGAAGAGGAAAAAAAGGGGGGCAACCTATCTCCCCTCTTAGAGGAAACAACATTCTGTGACCTTGTCCGTGAGGGGTGTTGTGGATTCAGTGACCGTCACCAATTTCAGAGCAATAGATGATTCTTTCAAAAAGATTTTAAAATTCACTGAAATAATATACAGAGTTGAACCTAACAACATTAGAGAGGTGAAAATTCGAACTTTCAAATGCTATAAAAATAATTTCTGAGTGTTAATTTCTTCAGAAGTTATTCTTGAAAAAATGGCCTAAAACGGCCAAAATGTGCCCAATTTTTAGATAATTAAAATTCGAATAAAAAAATTGAAAAAAAAATGGCTCCGAGGTGCACATTTGCACCCTCCAAAGTATACCTGTACCAAATTTAGTAGCTCTAGGTTCAACGGTCTGTTCTGTAGACCGCCAACAGACAGTATTAGAGATTAAATACTACAATTAAATGTAAAATTTAATCAGAAAAAATAGCTGCTTGACTTCAAATAAAAGAAATTTAAATTAAAAGAAAACAAATTAAAAGAAAACA
>BGPR01025786.1:11360-22074 GCA_013235015.1 Araneus ventricosus
TGTTTTCTTTTAATTTGTTTTCTTTTAATTTAAATTTCTTTTATTTGTTTTTGTATTTCGTTAGATTTGGCTGCATTTGCGCCTTTCTATTTAATGCAAAATATGTTATTGTTTTTTATTTTAATCAAAATTTAATTAATTAATTTTGCTAAATTTTAAGAATTATAACTATTGCTTGACTTCAAGTTTGATTTGAAACAACTATATAATGCACAGGCACAAATATATTCCATTAGACTCAAAAAGGCATAAACTTGTAATTCTTCTCTAATTTTGTGAAATTTATATATAGATGGCAATTTATAATCATCAAATGCAAAATGTAGTAGCACTACCAATGGATTAATTATTACCTCTGAGGGGAAAATTAAATATTTCAGACATATTTCTTAAGATTTCACATCTAAAATAAGATTAAAAAGAAAAATTCTAATTACAGAGTAGGACAGCTTTTTCAAAACAAAATCAAAATGGAGGAAAGAATAATTGTTATGAAAACAAATGAAGTAGAAATCTATCTTGTTTTCAACTCCAACACCAACATAAAATTAAAGAATATTTGAATATGTTTCTCCTAATATATCTTATTTCAATTTATTAATATTATATTAATTTCATCTTTTATATTGAAAAAACAGTATTTGTTCTCACTTTTTCTATTCATCAATGCTAAAATGACTCCTATTTTATATATTTTAACAACAAAAAAGGCATTAATACAATTTGTCTTACTTACTTTTAGCATCACTAATAATTTCTTTTCCATTATGCAGCCATTTCAGAATAGGCTTTGGATGTCCACGAACTGGGCAATTTAATGTTAAGTTATTCCCAGCTTCGAGATTAACATTTTTTAATGGCTTCAATATCTTGGGAGTTTCTGAAATTGAACGACATGATAAAATTAATAATTTTGCCAACTAAATAAACACTGAGTATGAAAGTGATCAGTTATATGGTATTATATACCTTGTATTTCCAAATCTGTACTTCTCGCTTCTTTTCCACCAGAATTTTCTGCCTCACAATGATATGTACCCTCATCTCCATGCATCACACCAATTAAATGAAGATTTCCTAAAGAAAAAAGGAAAATTTAAAATCTCTTTTATTATACTGGGCTCAGTTTTGAAGGTTTAGTTTAGTTGCATTAACGTCCCATTTTGAAGCAACACCAGGGCTATTTTGGGATGGACCTCATAATTTTGAACTGAAGTCAGAGGGTGAGGAAAACACCAGAGCTGGCACCCCTCTCCACATTTTGCACCGCACCAGCGGAGGGGGGGGGGCATTTGGCCTCCTACGTATGATTTAACATGTAACAGACCCAATACACAACAGGTCTTCAGTGGTATCAGGTTTAGAACCTAGAACCCTCTGGCTCCAAGGCTGACATCTTATCACTAGGCCACCGTGGCCTTACAGTTTTCAAGGACTATTAAGAAATCAATCAAGATACGAGACAAGTTTCTCAAAACTAGAAAAATAAGCATTGTTAATTAAGCTGGCACTGTAAAAGCAAATTATTTGATACTTTTTGCAACAATTAAAGAAATGTACTTACCACCGAACTGCTGAAAACGACCCTGAGGAAGCTTTCCATGAAGTTTTTTCCATGTAATAGTAGGGGTAGGGTAGCCTACAGCAGAACATTCTAAAGTAATGTTTCTGCCCAAGGAAGCTGAGACTTTATTAAGAGGGGATTTGATGATTACAACAGGCTTAGGTTCACGAGGATCTGTAAAAAGAATATAATTTCAAAAAAAACCAGAAATCGCATAATATATGCTAAAAATTTACTGTACTATCATTTAATATGACACAGGTGACAACTTGTATTTAAAAAAAATTCAGCCCAAAAGCTATTTGTAAAAAATTCTCTTTAGAATTCTATTTATTTAATTAAATAACAAAAATTAAGCTATTTTTAGACGTTTTTCGTAAACAACTTCTGAAATACTTAACGCCGAAAAATTATTTTTACATTACCTTAAAGAGCAAAAAATTATCTTTTTAATGATACCAATTTAATTGCTGTACAATTTTTTCCATAACTGTAATTAAGGTTCCAAAATTTCTTTTAAACTCAAGTTCTAACAATGCTTTTATTGTTAAAAAAATCGAATGTATTGTGTTGGGTTCACACAATTGATAGCACTGGTAAAGCATGCATCGCTGTATTTATATTTTTGTTTTAAGAGTTGTGAACCTGGCATTTTCTACTCGAGTTTTTCGTTCCGATGTAAAAATTCGTGGATAATGCTTTTGTAAAATAAATGTCTATTTTCAGTTCTGCAAAGGAGCTATTTTTTTTATTGGAACTACTTTCTGTTGAGTCAGGGACTCAGAAGTATGTTTACTTAACTCTAGTGAATTAACATCTTGAGCAGTTTTACTTTTTTAAAAAAGTGAAACATTAATTAAATTTAGCAGAGATTTCTGTGAAATCTTGGTTTGCTCCAACATCTTGTTTCATCAAATCCGTTATTTTATAGGATGCACTTAACTTCAGTTTTTATTTCATAGCTTTTAACATGCACTGAAACACCCAATGACCATGATTCGTTTAAATTACACAAATTATTTTTGAATGATTCTAATCAGTGTGCAGCGGCATAGCGATTGGGGCATAAGTGAAGTATAGATGCCTGTTTTAGGGGTGCCATGGAAACAAAACATTACTGCATTCATGCCGGTTTTTAAAGCAAAATATGATTAGGAGGCGTAAAAATAATACCAAAACTATGTAGGATGCTCACGAGTAGGAATTGCCAGCAAGTATGTATACTTGCCTTCTGGGGAGACAAAAAAACGTTGTGTATAAAGAAGTACTGTAGTCAATTGCCCTAACTGAGGTTAAAAGTATTCTTTTTGTCCGAGCAATTGCCTTCAGCGAAATTCTTTCTATATTGTTTAAAATAAACATTCTTTTTCGAATTTTCTCGCATTTTCATTCAAACCATACTGTTACGAGGCGATAAAAAGGCTATATTTGAAAGTTTTAATTCAACAAGAAAGGATTCAATGAAGATTTACGTTTGTTGGAGAAAGTTAGTGACAATATCTGTAGGGGGAAAAAACAAGAGGAAGGTATATGAAAAAATATGTATCCCGAGCAACGGCAGGTTTTCAACTAGTAATTAATATAAAGAACCTCAAACTCAATAGGTATTATAAATGTCCTGTTGTTAGAAAAATTTAGTATAAGATATTGAATAAAAACAGTGTGGAATATAAATAGGATATATAAATAGTAACAGCATAAAACAATAGTGAGTATAAAATACTTTACTTAGATGGAAACAAAAGCTTATTATGTTTATTTTTTAAATGTTATAATAATGCAAAGTTTTAGACAAATTTAACACCTAGATATAATTATATAAAGTATTACCTTTAACATGCAAAATTATTTTTTTCTCTGAAGTAACTTTTTCTGCCAAGAAAGGATTATAAGCTACACAGACATATTCACCAGCATCTTCGTGAGTCACATTGAAAATCTGTAAATCTCCCGACAACATTAAATGTTTTCGATCTGGAAAATAAATGACGTTCTTAGAATTACTCCAATTAAAAAAATTCATAATGAACTATAAATACAATGAAAATTTATGCCATAAATTCAGTGCTGCTGTCTATTATTAAAAGAATCCAAGTCAGACATTAATTTTGTAATTGTGATAAACTTCAACGATCATGCATAAATTCCTTCTTTAAATTTCCCAGTAAGCTTTGTCAAATAATGGACCGTTTATTTTATAAACGTTTCAAGCATAAAAAAAAACAGACATTTTTACATATTTAAATTTATTTACAATGTAAGAAGAAAAAAGAACTTAGAAATATTTGGATAACTTCAAGTTTCCTTTATATTTTTCAAAAAAAAAAAAAAAATCATACTTTTAAACAAAATCTATTTGGATTTGCTACAGTTTTTCAAACTGAATTTTGAGTAGAATAAGTCACAAACTTTTGTTAGTTTTTTAGAACTCCAAGGACTTAAAATTCGAAGGTAAAAATTATGACTAATAATAAAGCAATATATTAAAGACTACCTGTTGATCTGGCAATCACAGATGAATTAAAAAAAAATTCAGTGATAACAGTTGGGATGCTGTCAGGTGGATCACATGGGATTACAGCTGTATTTCCAGCAATGGCAGAAATGTGGATATCGAGAGAAAATGGAGGAAATGGTCTTAAAGCTAGAAAGGAAATACATATATAAATATAGCATCAATAGCTAAAATTTTCACATAAAAATATAAGAAACACATTATTATAAAAGTAATAATAACTATCAGTACTTTTTTATTAGCTTGGCAGCAATTGTTGCCAATCGCAGAAGTTGGGGTGAAGCGATGCTATTTTATTAGCATGGCAGTTGCCTGATTGTGTACTAATACCAAGTACAGAAATCTTACAAAAGGAGGGTGGGTGGGTGAAAGATAGCATGTTTAGCTGCTTAAGGATGCAAGACTTGGGAAATTTGGCATACATTTTGATTAAAGTGACACTAAGGAAAAAGTATTAAATATATTTAATTTTTAACACACAAGCTTGATTTCTGCATTGATATACATGCTATATTCAAAGCTATATACATGCAATAAAAAGTTTGTAAAATGATAACAGTTAATCATTAAAATGATTACAATTTGTTAAAAATATGTAATTTTAAGATCCAATTTAAAAGCAAGTATATGGAATCTGAAAATGGCACACATTAAATATAAAATTAATATGCAACATGTGAATAACAAAATTAATGTTATGCATGCTGTGTAGGAAAGCAATCAAATTTGACTAGTACTAGCAAACATGTCTAGCATACAAGTTGAAAATGACTGCAGAGTATTTTTTTTTTAGCGTAGGACTACTTTCCTCCCACTGGGGTCTCAGGAAGGAATTTGATTCACACGCCAAAATGCCACAAAAAACGTTGTATGGGAGATCCTCTTTATCTCGGTAACTACATATGTTAAAAACATAACTAATGTCTTATTTTAGAGATAAAGGGTAACAACAGAAGTTACAAAAAAATTTGAAAATTGGAATTGTAGTTCACTGACTACTGAGTCGCAAAGTTGGGCAAAAATGAGCATGAATTGGTGAATACAATTAATGGTCAGTCGCGTTGTTTACTATCGACTGTTTACATTCATTCGAGAGTAGATGCATCCCATTTGAAAATGTTCTTATTCAGTGTACTTATAAAATATTCAGAGAAATGTTTGCTGATCGATGAAGAGTTTCATATAGATAAAGATGTTCCAATTATTGTTATTGGTGACTTTAATGTAGATGTCAAAAGGAATGAGAAAGCGTTCATTTTCATGAAGAAGCATTTTGATTTGAACATGGTGTCAACAAATTATCCTAGTATTCCATGGTTCGTACACATTTCCTTAAAAGAAAATCAAGGACTATCAAGGACTTTTCAGGACTAAAAAAACCAAAAAATAAGGACCTCTAAATTGAATAAACTTAACGAATTGTCGCACACATTTTTAAATAAAATGTCTCATTTTTGCAAATTCAACCTATTAGATGATAAATTATAATATAAAACATAGAAGATACATTACAAATTTAACACAACAAAACTCCTAAAAATATGAGTTAATAAATTGATGAAAAAAACCCCATGAAACTGGTAATCAAATTAAATATCTTTTAATTCCAAACTTTTTTCATTCAATTTTACATCCAAGGTATTTATTTTAATTTCTTTTTCAGAAATTGTTTTTCTTAGTTCATGCGTTTGAATAAATAAATTTATGTCCTTTGACTTTTCAGCCTCATTAGCTAAATCATTTGCTTTCTCGTTTGTTTGGTGTATGTCCATTTGGAGGAACATTTTCTTTTGTTCTAAAAAATCTATTTCCTCCTCTAGAGCTTTTCGTTTCAGTTGTTTTGTTTCAGTCTTTTCTTTGGATCTTTCACTTTCTAAATACTGCATGTATTTTGCTCTAGCTGAGGTGGCAGTTGTCCTCATTTCTTTAGTAATTTTTAAGTCATAAATAGCCCCAGACAGCTTAATAAATTCATGATTTACACGCTGGAAAATATATGACGCATCTTTTAAATTTTCTATTTCCAGGGCCTTGTTCACCGAAAAACCTCATTGTCCGTGTGACAATATTAATATCATTTTGATCATATCTTCCAAACTTTTTCATAATGACTATTGCTAAAATAAGTTTGTAAAAAATTATCAAGGGAATCACTCTTTGGATTGAAAGAAGTAAATTCAAATGAATTTGGCTTTACAATATTTAACAGAAAATCTGCATAGAGTAACAAAATTTTGTCTCAATCTTTTCACAAAATACGTTTATTTTGCGACAATACAATCAATAGCTTTTTCATTTTTTCCTGTGCTTTTTCGGGATATCCAGCCATTACTCGTGGATCAATGCAAATCGCAGGTCTTACTAGTGCGTAATTCACAGGACATTTCTGCATGAAATGTTTTATCATTGTTATGATGTTTTTCCGACTATCCTGTCTGAGTGTGAAAACATCCTTGTCTGCTAATTCCTTATTTTTTTATCTTTTCTTTTATTAGTTGCTCTGCAGCAATTCCTAAATACACTTAACTTTTATCATTATACAAGTTTGGGGTCACTGAAGTTGAATTTGCATAAAGTCTCTGGTTTCTCAATTCTTTCATTCTCTGGTTTCAAAATTTTGAAATGTTGAATGCAATCATTAACAAGTTTTAAAAACATCACTGGCAAAAAATGGAAGTAAAGGTTTATCACTTTGATACTGTTCTAAAAATGGTAACAGCACTTTTGACAATCATCCCTATGGAACCATGGACCAATAAAGGCCATCTGTAACTCCTCCCTTATTTCCCAAAGTGCATGGGATCGATATGGATTCGTAGAACGTGAGCAGTGTCGTTCCCCCACCCCATTCCGCGAGAGAAACATCGACCGAGATTAGAGCCGCCGAGAAGGAGGAATTAGAAAAACGATAATCGGTGAAATTTTTAATTTTTTAATAATGGCAGAGTAAAAAGTAAGGACTTTCAAGGACTTTTTAAAAATTGGGCATAAAAATAAGGATTTGTAAGGACTTTTAAGGACTAAATGTAAAAGTAAGGACTTTTAAGGACTTGTACGAACCCTGTACTCTGGGGAATTCATATATTGATTCAACTTTTACAAGAAACATTAGTCCCGAATTATTAAATTATGTATGTTACATAATTAATAATGTTTCATATCATCGACTGATCCTACACAGAATTGTAACATATCCACACACGATTGACAAATTCAAAACAAAAGAATTGACATTGTAATATATTTTATTAAGAAATATAACAATTTTCATTGTAACCTTAGTTTCATTTTATTTCGTTAATTTTCCATACATTAGTATTTCAGAGAAATAAAAGAGAATTGAGAGTAACTTCGAGAAACAAAAGAAACTCGCAAGTAACTTCGAGAAACGAAGAGAGTTCAAGAAGCTTTGAGAAACAAAAGAGAACCGAGAGCAACAAAGAGAAACCGAGAAGCTTCAAGAAACAAAAGAAAATTGTGAGTAACAAAGAGACACCGAGAAACAAAAGAGTCATGCGAGTAAAGTAGTCCTACGCCTTTAACATCAACGGCTGTTTGAAAAAGACAGCCTCCCATCTTTTTTTTTTTGTGTGTCAAAGGAGAGCATCCTCCCATCTACAAGGATGGCATCGTATAGCACTAATGCTTCGCCAGCAAATATATCAGTCGGAAAGGCGTCAGTGCTATACTACAATGTGCTAAATGTGTCGAAAGCAAAAAAAAAAAAAAAAAAAAGAGTGATATATAGTCAATCTTGAAAAATTAGAACAAGGGGGTATCGAGAAATAATATATCATAAGTAATAAGAGCTTATTTTTATATCTGGAAAAGAAATTTAAAAGGAAACTTTAAATTATGTAAAAAGAAGAACTTTGAAACTTAATAATGGTTTTGTGGTATATGGTTGTGTGTTCAGGTTTTGCAAGTCTTATTTTTCCTACTTCGACACTGAAAGAACCAGGACTTGATAGTAAAAATTACTTTTTAAATAAAAAATTAGAACAGGAAACAAAGTTATGTTATTTTTATTGTAAATAATCAAAATGAACTACTCAACTCATGAACTTAATCAAAAATTTACTTTTTGAATATCATTCATAGTTGAAATTTTAAGTTCTCCAGTGCCCAATCATATTCTGGGTCTTATGCCAATTTCCAGGTACTGCACTGGATTAAGCACATTACAGTCAATGCACCTTCGTATCGACTTACAATCTATGTAATTTACGACCATCCACACTTACGACTACAAAATAATAAATCTCAAAATACAATATAATTTCAGGTTGTATTTTGTTTACAGTGTACATATTAAGTACAACAGAGTATATATTAAGTATTTTTCACACTATATGCAATAATTATACAATACATACAATACTTATGACCTGTCGGCTAGAATAGAATTTGGTTGTAAGTCGCAAAGGACATGTATCATTATGGAGAGTGGGACTCCAGTATTTGTATTTGCAACTAGTGCATTTAATTATAGTACACAAGAGCAAAAAATTCTAATTATGTTGATTACAATAGTTATTTAGAAAAAGTTAATATTAATTTACACTACATTCAACAATCTGTAATAGCTTTAATCATTAATTAGCAGTCATAAATTTATACTACATTCAATAATCAGCAAAATCTTTATAATACAGTGACCAGACATATCCCAGATTAGCTGGAACATTTCAACTTTTTACTCCTTATCCCAGATTGAAAAATTAAACCAAATTTGAATGAAATGTCCTCAATTGTTCCATTTTTCACTTATTAGTAATTAGTTCAAAATAAAAATATATATGAACTAGATTTAATTGTTAAAAATTTAGCACCTGAAAAACTCTTCACAACTCTACTGTACAAATAATATATTACCCTACCATGATCAATGGCAATGAATCAGTCTGATGGGAAAATATTCACAGTATTATGAAAAATATCTATTTCGTTATCCCTTACAGCGTTTTTTCCGCAACTTTTTTGGCAATTAATTACTTCATTTCTTCCGAATTTTTTTAGTTTATTTATTTGTTTATTTCCTTTTTAAATTTTGTCAAATCCTCAGCCAACATCCCGGGTTGTGCGTCAAGCTTCTAGAAATCCCAAATTGAAATTCAAAATTTTGGTCACTTTATTTATGGAATGAGAAATTTGCTTACTTACTTGCTAATATCAATTTAGCAGGAGCACTGACTAGAACCTTTCCTTTATATCGAATTTCACACTGAAAGTACAGATCGTTATGTAAATCAAAGTGACTTGTTTGTCTGGAAATGTTCTCCATTTTCCCCAAGAGAATTGTAAGCTTTTTTCCAGATACTTTTATCCACTTGTTTTGACTGACTGGATGCCCATTTTGCAGCCATCGGATTTCTGTTCCTGGCGGAGATGCCTCACACCTGAACACTGCTCTCACTTCACTGACTTTCACAAGTCGGGAGGTGGGTTCATTTATAAACTGAGGGTGGGTATCTGCAAAAAAAAGAAGAAAAAATTATAATTATGTTTGTTTTTTAATTGAAGTTTCATGAAACGCACATATTTTCCAAAAACTGAAATCAGTAAAATTTTTCTAGTGCATAAACTCTAGCTTTTCTTTTGCAACGGGAATAGAATATAAACTTATATAGAAATCATTAAAACTTTAACAGAATTCCTTTAAAAAAGTGCATTAAAGCATGATAAAAGGGAAGAAATTTGTGGCAGTTGTGTATTTAGAATATTTCCCCCTATAGAATTTTAAAAACTTAGAAAGGCTTCGGATTAATTAACAGAAACATTCAAATCATTGCCAGTATGAAATTAAGTCTATATATTTACCATTAATGTATTATTTTAAAGCACAATCAGACAGAACAGTGGCAAATCCAAAATTCGGGTCGGGGGGGGGGGGGTGGGGACATAAAAATTTTATATCGTCATGACGAATGTCAAACCTCATGGCTTATATAAACCAAAACACCTTAACTTTACAGACTTTACTCACCTGATAATAAGAATCACAAAGAACACTACAATATTTTCGATAATTTAATAAAAAATACAATAAAATAACAGGCAAAAAATGTTTTCGACCGCCTCACCACTACAAGTACAAGTGGAATGACTAGAAAAGTAGGAAAATCTACGAGCCTGTCAAACCAGAAAGCTGTCACGTTATTTTTTTTAATATTATTATTTTTAAAAGGGAAATTAAGAAAAAACAGTTGTAGTGATTTCAAATAAAATAAAAAAATTCTGGCTTAGCTCGGGGGGTGGGGGTGGGGGGTGCAGCCCCATAGTCTCCCTGGATTCGCCACTGAGATAGAATAAGTCTACATTTCTAATCTGTATAGTATAGTCACTTCAACCAAACTTATAATACAGGTAGACGGAATAGAGCACCCTGTGGTAAGGTCAACTAACAGCAATTACACTCCAACGGGTACTAGCTTCCGAGAGAATGGTGAATGAGCAACTAATTTGTAGCGGCAACGAACATGACACGCCTGATATATTTCTGTTATAAAAATAATTTAAAATTAAATAATAAACTATAGTTATTAAGCCTTTAAACTGCACTGTTATGTTAAAATAAAACTGAACGTAAAACCTGCGATAAAATTAATAAAATGCACTATTTACACCAACACGAT
>BGPR01025787.1:0-22073 GCA_013235015.1 Araneus ventricosus
TTGCATCCTGTTCACAATACTCGGGAGTGCGAAGAAGTAATGGAAACGGGGTGGAAAAATCGCTCAGTTGGTGCCACTCTGATGAATGCAGATTCCTCTCGTAGTCATTCCATATTCACCATCCACTTAGAAATGTTAGAAATGGAGAATTGCGGGGAGCACATTAAACAGGGAAAGCTCAACCTGGTAGATTTAGCAGGAAGTGAAAGACAGGCCAAAACCGGTGAGTTTCATTTGACGACTTTGTGTGTTTTCCTCTCTAAAAACTGTTATTTAACCTTTTTTTTTATTCTCAAGTGAATCTTTCCCCTATGAAGAACCTGTAGATTAAAAAGTAGGTACAAATATGTTTGAATTTTGTGTCTCCAAGGTTGTCTTATTAATAATTTTAATTTTCTTTAAATCTTAAAAAGTAATGGAATCTGTCTGTAAGATATGTAAGAAAAAGCATAAATAATGAATAGGGATTCACTGAAGTTTCGTGACATTTCTTTTATGTTTTTTTATAGCAACATTTTTCTGTAACATCTCCACATTTTGTTAATCAATGTATATATCGATTATTCTTTCAAGCACACACTTATATGAAACACGGTACTATAACTAGGAAACTTACTTGACATAGTTTAGAAATATTGCTTCATATTGCAGTGATTATTTTAATTGAAAGGAACTAGAGTTGACACTTTGAGGCTCTAGAAGATTGCCAATGGAAAGTGCAGATATCTCAGACCAATCAAGGCCACTTTAAAAAAAAAAAAAAAAAAAAAAAAAAACCAGAACTTATTAATTATAGGCTCCCTGAAGAATTTTTATGATTATTTACCTATAATTTATTTTTAAAGTATTATTAGTGATGTAAATTCTAAATCCTGTGAGAAAAAGAATAGGTGCATATTAGATCATGAAAATAGAAGAATGTGAAGTTTTCACTTAAGTTTTTTTATAGAAGCATTTTTCTGAGAGTTCTATTCAGTATCCTCAATCAATATATTTCCCTTCATCAATTATTCTTTTGTGCATACACCTGTGTGGGAAATTCATGCTATGATTAGGAAGGTTACTTGATATGCCTAGAAAAGTTGCATCATACAGTAGTGGATGTTTTAATAGAAAAGATCTAAAGTTAACAGCTGATGGCTCTGGAAGGATTACCAAATGTCTCAAGGCAATCAAGGCTACTTGAAAAAATGGTATTTATGTATTAACGCCACCGAGGCTACAGATTGGCGGTAATGCGCCAATAAAGAGCAATCTTGTTTACAAAAACCGCCAAATTGGTGGCACTTAAAAACCGCCAAATCTGTAGCTGCGGTGGCGTTGGCGGCACTTAAAAACCGCCAATCTGGGGTTAATACGTAAGTACAAAACCCGCCAAATTGCCGCCACTTACAAACCGCCAAATTGGCGTTAATATGTAAGTACAAAAACCGCCAAATCTGTAGCTTCGGTGGCGTTAATACGTAAGTACTGAAAAAATTAAAGAACACAGGGCTTGTTATAAGCTTTTTGAAAAACTACCATAAAAAAACTATATATATTGCTAGTGGTGGAAATCAAATTGAACCGAGACGAAATATCAAATTATTACACTTAGAAAAAGAATGATCACACTGTATACAACGATATATATAAATAATGCAGAGACAGACCTTGAATTTACACTGTTGGCAGCTTCTTTATTGGATAATGTACGAATTATACTTCTCTCTATTTAATGTGCAGATGAAAGAGAGAAAGTTCACTGACTCCCATAGTATTTATTGAAAGTGGTTGTGACAAATTTATGACTTTCTAGTACAATTGAAGATATTACTGGAAACTCTTGATTCTGAGGACCATATAGGTCAACGATGTCAAAACACTAATTTATTTATGACTGGCGCAGGAATACAACCTCTTCCATTGAAAATATATTATTTGCACCTCTGATTCAGAGAATGGGATAAATTTTTGTTGACAGAAAGAATTAAAATATTAATGTTTGGTGGTAGCAGGAACAACAAATGTTACAATTTCATTATCTCCAAAAATAATTCAACACATATACGTATAACTAATGCGGGTTTGTTTTTTAATCCTGCAGCTACCAGTCAAAGAAATGTGTGTTAAATTTGTATGATGATGTTTTTTCATTAAATGCTTTCCTTGTGATTTTTTTTAACCCTAACCAATCTTTATGCTTTTATTTCTCCAGGTGCTACAGGAGATCGTCTGAAAGAAGCTACAAAAATCAACCTTTCACTGTCAGCTTTAGGAAACGTAATATCTGCATTAGTGGATGGAAAGTCAAAACACATTCCATATCGGGACTCGAAACTGACGAGGCTTTTGCAAGATTCTCTCGGTGGAAACACTAAGACATTAATGGTGGCTTGCCTCTCTCCAGCCGATAATAACTACGATGAAACACTGAGTACCCTCCGATACGCTAACCGAGCTAAAAATATTCAAAATAAACCCACAGTTAATGAAGATCCTAAGGATGCTTTGCTAAGGGAATATCAAGAAGAAATTAGAAGATTGAAAGAAATGCTCTCGGGTCAGATACCTTCTTTAGAAGTGGAGAAGAGTGATGAAAACAAAAGTAAGTTTGTTATAAGCATTTCATAAATTTAACTAGGAATTTTTATTCACTCCGTAAAAAACCAATGATTCCTGTTGTTTTTTAAGGAAACAACTTTCAAATTTTAAAGTTACTATTTTTGCTTTTATAAATGTGTGAAGTTTTTATAATGCATAGTTAAGGTTCTATATAAAAAAAACTGTGTATTGAATTTCATATTCTAGGTAAGAATTCAGGAACATTAACTCGAACTTTCATTATGTAATTATTTAATTTTGCACTTGAGAGGTTCCTCTTGGGCACCCTTTTAGACGGTGCATCATTTTGGTGTTTCTGTATTATGATGGCTATATACATATGTAACATCTTTACTAAAGGTGAAATGTAGAATATCTTAGTCAAGGAGAAGACATTAGTTGAGTCAATCTTCTTTTATTCAGTCATTGAGGATATTTCTTCATGGGTAAAGGATTCAGTTTTATGTAGCTCCATGACCAGAATAGGAGAGGTAACGCGCGAGGCGGCACGCTGTTGTTATTCGTTTACATGTTGGAGTAAAAAAAAAAAAAAAGGCAGATAAGAATGCGCAGAACACTTAAGTACCCAGAGAAGGGAATTTTCCCGGAACGACTCGTGACATGAGAAGGAAGTTGTAGTGCGCTTATTACGATGAAAGTAGAAGTAATTAAAATGAGTTGTCGTTAAAAGATTATTTAAGAAAGTTAAAAAATTAAAGTATCACATATATATATATATAAACCCTACTTAGTAGTAAGAGGTCGCAGATTAATTTTTTGGAAAGAATTGGCTTATACGATTATATATTTTTATTCCCAAATCACAAAAAAGGGCCCTTATATTCACTGAGTAATTATGCATTTTATTCCTTTTCTGAGTGCAAAGGATTAAATTATTTTTAAGGAATTCATATTTTTGGTATTCCTTCCTCATGAATCATGCTCATGATAATTTCCTTGCAACAGACCAGCTTTTAAAAATATTTACTGCCAAATTCATAAGTAACTTTTGAACTTACACATCTGAATATTTTGCATCTAGTTTAGTGAATTAGTTAACCAATCGAAAATTCTAATAATATTTTTGTATGTGTGTGTTTGTCGTGTCTTTGAAATTGGTATAATTTTTGTAACATTTTGTGATTTTATAGGTAATTTAATAAATGAAGATGAAAGTACTGTTATGAAAATTCAGCAGGTAAGTGTACTTAAAAACAAATGTTATAATGTATACTTTTTTTCTGCTATTTAAGAAGAATTGCAATTTATAATTGATCAGTTTGTAACTTGATCAAATTTTCTATGCTTTGCTTCCCTATACTGTTTTGTTGATCACCTTTGCAAATCATTGTGAACTCTTTGTCTGCATATAATGAATGTGTATCCATAAATAATGACAGCAAACAACACATTTTAAAAAGAACAACATAGTTTCCTAATGATGTTTTTGAAACTTATAAAACTGAAATATAATCTGTTCCTGCTTTTGAACTTTATTTTTATTGGAGAAAATTTAAGAATTTAACTTACGTTTATATGTTTAACTTCCATTCTTTGATTTTAAAATTTCATAAATTAAAATAAAGATTTAGAAAAGCTAGCTTTTTAGAAATTTAAAGATAGTTGTTATATAAAATTAATTTTATATAGCAACTATAATTTTTTTCCCTTTTAGGAATATGATGATAAATTGCAAGATTTAATTGATAAGTATAAAAAGGAGCAAGAAAATAATGCTAAGTTGCAAAGTGATGTGGATCGACTGAAAGCATATTATGAACAAGAACTTGCAAAGCTTAACAAAAAGCAAGATTCTACTGAGGTAGGTATTTTATATATTTTTCCATTACTTTTGAATCTATTTCACATTTATAGTTGTATATTTGAGGATTGTACTTCCCTGACACCTACAGCACCCATCCTTCTTAAGGAAGCGGCCACAGTTGAAGTTTGAATGTAAATAAAATAAATTACGCAATACATTTGGGATTTGGAATGATTTCCGTCTAAAGCTATTGCATTAAAACTTTTGTCAATCTGCTTATAAGTATAGAGTAGATTTTTTGAACTACAAGTCATTATCATTGATGTTTTTAAATATGAATAAGTTTATGATTCAATTGAGGTTGGACTCAGAAGTACATATTTTTTTTTTAAGTAGACAATATTCTGCTCGGGTAACTTTAGTTGAGATAAATCTGGTCAAAGGGCAATTAGTGCAGTTTGTAAGTGTTGTTGATAGTTAATGACAAATTAGCCGTGGTTAACATCAGACTTCAGTTTGGTTAACTATCGAAACTTTGTCAATCCAGATAATGCGATCCTTTACCTCTTAAACCCTCAGAGAAAAATAAAATAATGAACCATATCTTGTGATTAAATGATAATAATAAATGAATAATTGTCTACTTCTTTGGCATAATTTTTTGGTCTAAATTTTAGGATGATGTGGAAACTATTGAAGTACCAAGTTCTCCTAAGAATGGAACTATACCACAAAAGCTATCTGTGCCAAATGGAATAAGCAAGACACCAATTCCAGCAGGGTATTCTTCGTGTTATGTATTCTGATCTGTTCTAAAAACTAACTGAAGTGTTTTGTATGTTCATTGTAGTAATATTTACCTCTATTTTCCTTAGATCTCCTCAAGTTACGGCTCAAATACAGGCTCAAGTTCTAGAAAGGTGAGGAGCAAAACCACATCAAAATGACTTTTAAAATTTGGTACAGATTAATCACGTTAATGTTAAATTCATTTTTATGGTCTTCCATTGGCAAATTAGTTGTATTTCTATTACATTAAAATATTATGTTTAATGTATTTGTGGGGGAGAGGGGTTGAATTTTTACCTATTGAATTTCCATTTCCTTTATCTCTTAATTTATATTTAGAAGCTTTTGTTTCTTTCCCCCTTGTTTTAAAGCAATTTTTACTTCCTTTAAGCTTTATTTTTCATGAAATAAATTATTTATCATTTGAACATTATTCTAGAATTCTTGTTGAGAATCTTTTAATATGTGTATTATTTTCATACCAATAACTTAGTTCATTATTGAAACTTCTACAAAACAATAATAATGTTTGATTCAGAAAACCATCATATGTAATGTATATAACAGAATTATTGATATAAAGTACTTTTTATATAACGTGAAAGCTAACCGTAAAAGTGTGAAATCTGTCTTCTTTCTAAGTTCATTGCTTAGTGGCCATTATGATTTGTTATTCTAATACTCTTCTTAATATTTAGCTGCCATGATAAAAAAATTTTGGATTTTTTTAAGAAAATTAGCTTTGTTATTAGATTATAAAAGTATGCTTCTCTTAGGTTGCAAGAATTAGAGGAACAAATGGTAGGTGGGGAGAAAGCACATGACAGAGAGTTGAAAGAAAAAAGAGCAAAACGGAAAAAGGTTGCTGAAAAAAGAATAAAATCTATTGCAGGTTTGTTTTATTACCCACTTATGTTGAAATAATAAGCATATTTCTAATTTTATATTTTTAATTTCAGTTGAACCTTCATGCACTCATTTATCGTGTTATTATTTGGAAACGGGGTGATTTAAAAGAATGCATCCTTTTCAAATAAATGCAAATTCATTTATTTCTAGTATTAAAAAAATTTATTTCAAAACTACATAGTGAATAGAGTTTGGGTAGGTTTACATTATAGTATCTCTCCTATTAAAATTCGAAGGTAAACAAACATATGTATGTATGTATGTCCTTCTATCTTCTCACGAACCACTGAATCCTGAAACTAGCCATAAGTACCAAAAGATGAATAATCCAAGGAATCCATTTAGGCCAATTAAATTCCGAAATTGCAATTAGTTAAAAAGATATTAATTAAAAACGTCAAAATGAATGAATTGACGTGTTGCCATCTATTGGCAGAATGGTGAATTCATTCACGGCGGATTCTTTTTTTTCTCTACTATTATTTTTCGCATCTGGTGTTGCATTTTTTAATTTATTTAACGGAAGTTGGTATTTTTTTTTTGAGCGAGCTTCTGTGTTATTCTGTGTTTGGATTTATTAACAATTGAAAAAAAAAATCGTTTTCCTGCATTTTTCTTTCTTTTTTTTGTCGTACGGTGTTTCGCAGCGTTTACGTTTGTTGGGGGAAAATATTTATTCATTTTTAATCCGTTTTTTCATTATTATTCGTTTTATTTTTTCTTTTGCAAAACAAATATCATGCTAATCTGTTTTAATTTATAAGCAAAAGAATTCTCGCATTTTCATTTAAACCAAACTGCTTTAAGGTAGTAAAAAGGCTAGAACTGAAAGTTTTAATCCACCAAGAGAGGATTCCAAACAGATTTACGTTTGTTGGGGAAGCTTAGTGACAATATTTGTAGGTAAAAAAACAGAGGCAGTCATATGAAAAAATGTGGATTCCGAGAAACGCTGGGTTATTAACTATAAGGTAATTAAAAGGTTGGATTTAAAAATTTTAATTAAACAATATAGGATTCAAAGGATTTTTTACGTTTTGGGGGAAACGTAACGTTTACGTTAGCGACAATATGTGTAAAAAAAATAAACCGGAGGCGGGCATATGAAAATTAGTAATAAAAAGACTAGATTTGAAAGAATATTTACATTTGTTGGGGAAAGTACGTGACAATATTTGTTAAAAAAAAAAAAAAAAACGGAGCCGGGCATATGAAAATATGGATCCCAAGGCCTCACATGATCTCACTTCTCTCCGCCCGGGAATATCCCATTATTCAAGATTGCCCGTGCAACGCCGGGCCATGCAGCTAGTTTTGTTATTAACATGGATCACCACATCACGTATGGGGCCGTCCACAAATGATGTCACGCTTGGAGAGGGTTCGTGAAATTGTGACAGGCGGTAACAAGAAGTGTGACCTCACACATTTTGGTTAAAATAAAAACATTTAAAATCAGCAGATTAAATTTTGAAGTTATTTTGAAATTACCAGAATTTGAGGGTACTTTTTTAATCGGGGCTAAAACAACTTTCTTGTGATTTTTTTCCACTTATATTCCTTTCTTTTCGAAAAAGACATTTTCTGAGAATATGGCAGCAGCAGAAATTCTTCACCATTAGAAGAAAACCTCCCCCTGCTCACAAATGTCATTAAAACACATAGTTAAGTTTAAAAATAAAATTTGAAATATGATCTATAATGTAGTGCTTCGTTTCTGAACTGCAAGTATATGTTTATGTAATATAGTGTGACATATGACAAGGGGGGGAGGGGGTATGGTGAAGTGTGACACTTTGTGACAAAGGGGGGAGGGAGGGCAAAAATATTGAAAAAAAAGTGTGACATCACTTATGAACAGCCCCTGTAGCTAGGAACTATTGATAAAAAAGACTTTGAGCAGTTACAATGGCATTATAAAAAAAATGTATCCGTAGCAAAAATGCAATACTCCAGTTTCACTACATCATGGCTCCTAAAACTGGTGCCCTTGAACTATTTGCAGGTAGAATGCATTGGTAGACACCCTGTAACTTCCCATTCTATTTCAAAGTTATGCATTCTTTTTGTACTACTCCATATGTATGTTCTATTGTTATGATTAAAATTTGGCCAGTATGCTGAAACTTATGTATATTATTGAAATAAATTAATTTCCTGTATAATTCATTAACATTCTTTTCTTAAGGTTTCTACCCGTTGTTTTAACAATTTCTTATCCAACTGCACTGTTTAATTTTGTATAAATTCTTTCAATTTTCATCATTAAGTGGCGAGAGAATATAACTTGAGTACTTCTCAAATAAATATAAAATGTGACAGAGAGGAGAAGTTGCATTTTGAGGCATGTCAGAAGTGTCTTTTGTTGCACTTTAATTTATTTTTTGTAATTTTTTACTTTAAACTGATACTTAGAAGTTATTATACATTGTTCTCGCAGCATGTGATAGTAGCATGATAGTTCATGCAGTTTGAAAAGTTAAAATTTATATTGATATTTAATATAATCTGGTTTTTATATTGTTTATTCTCTAATGATTTATTGATTCTAGAATTCTATATACTGCTCGTAATTTATATTTAAGAAACCATATGATTTTTTGCATCTTGAAAAAAAACCATTTCTATTCAGTTTCGTGGTTCACTTGAAGTCTCTGTTGTATTTGGTTTGTCAGCATTAAAAGAATTATTTGCATTGGAAATGTTGATTCAAGAAGCAAAAATATATAGTCAAATAAATGATTGTCAACTTTTGTACAATATGTCATTTAAGTCAAATTTTTTAGTTATTGTGCTTCATGATTTTATTGCTATAATTTTAGGTGAGTTCTTTAATAGTTTAACACTCTCTGTTTTTATTTACAGAAGCAATTTCTAAAGTAGATGAAGATGACAGAGCTATGCTGAAAGTCTATGATGATATTCATGAAGAATTGAGAGCTAAAACACAACTACTTAAAAAGGCCAAAAAGAAAGTGAGTTACATTAAACGATATTAGATGATAATTTAAAATTCTTACTCTTAAAATAAATTCGATAAACCTGTTTCATATTTTTAAAGAAATTGTTTTCTGAAGCTACAGTTAATTAAGTTTTATGATTTTTCAAATGTAACTCGTTATGTTAAGGAAATTGTCGCTGTATAAATTGGAGGAACATAACCAAATATGTTTCTTTCATCTTAAGATGAAATTATTATGATTGCACCAAAACCATCAAATCTCAATGTTCGATTTTTTTTTTTTTTTTTTTTTTTTTTTTGACGTTTTGAAAATTGCTGAAGCTCTCTGTCATATGCTTATATTAATATTATGATTCACTCTTATGTGTTTTTCATATTCCTGTTATTTGATTGGTTGCCTGCTGTCATTTTTTCCCTTTGAAGCCAATTTTTGCATTAATCTGAAAATAAACTTATATTACATTGATGTTTTTAAATAATTGTAAATATAGGAGTAATAAATATCATCAGGTTTACCTGATGATATTTATAGGAACATACATGGAATAAATAAATAGCATTTTTTCAAAATGCTATTTATTTATTCCATGTAAAAATTAAATAAATTTTTATTTTAATGAACAAAAAGAATCGTATTCATGACTTGAAATGAACTCTTGTTTTCATTCTACTAAATAAAGTGAAGTAGCCAGATTTATTATACATTTTGAATTTTATTTGTAAGCTGGTGAAACAGTTCTTTTTTTCAAATTAGTTTTCCATGATCAACTTTCTTTGTTGTACTTTGTGTATTTTCTTTGGAATTTTATATATATTTTCCTTATAATTTTTGTGTTTCATTTTTTACATGAGTGTAAAAAATGAAACAATTTAACTAATCTTCAACTTTTTTCTGGCCATCATAAACTGAAAGAAAAAAACTATATGAAATGTTGATGTATAAAAATTTAAAAAAAAATGCTAAAAAACAGCAAAACTATGTTGATGCTCAAAAAATTCAAATCTTTTGTGAATGTTGTGAGTTTTCATTACAAAAGTTGCTTTTATTATTCTGCTTTTTTTTCTGGGATTAGTTTTATTTTGTAATGCAATTGTAACTCCAAGCTCAGTGCAAATAATATGTTAATAATGGTTATTATAAAATATAAAAATATGATTATCATGAAATGTCCCTCATAACCAGTTTTGAATAAATTACAAGTAAAATTGCAGATTTTCTGAAGTCTTTTTAGCCAGTTTTTATTATTATTATTATTAGCCGTTGTACGCGCGGCTCCGCACACATTTATCTGTTTTATACATATGAAAGAAAAAGAAAAACTCGTATGCTTTTATATCGTATAGTCTTCGAGTTTTAATATACAAATCCTTAATAGCTTTTAGTATCCTCAATCCTAATTAATAATACCTAATTAATTACTGCTTTAAAGGTTTTGAATAAATGACATTTTTGATCTCACCGTTTGAAGCATATATGTAAAGATGGCTTGGAGTTTTCATTCCAGAACATGACATGGGAGAAACAAACGTGATAACGTCAGATTTATTTCGCATCGTACACTCATCCCAAATGATAAGTTTGCAATCTGTTGGGCAGCAATCGCCTCATCAGATCTTTTGCTTGTATTCCAAATAGGATTCTCAGTGTGAGCAAAACCAGCGATAATTGTAACGGAGAATGTGCTGTGCGATCACCATCCAAAAGACTTATAGCTATTCTCGATTGAGCAACGACAAGAGCTACACAGTGCTGTTCAAAATTATCAGAACGCTAATGAAAATTGTACACATTTTATTATAGAAAATAAATTTATTTATTTTATATCCCAAATATATTAATTTTATTTGTTAGAAAAAGCTTCGAATAACTCGAACTTTATCGCAGAATAAGTCGGAACAGGATCATTTTCATGTAATTCTAAATTATGCTTTTTTAAATTTTAAGAGGGTGTAAAAATAGTTTCTGGGCGATGATATGTTCCAAAGTTATGCAGAAAAACGCTAAACCTTTTAGCACCCCTTTTAGGTGGAGTTAGAAACTTTTTAATTGTGTAGTTAATCCTTCTAGGTGCTAAGGAACATGTGTACCAAATTTCGTTCTAATCCGTCAAGAGGTGTTGAATTGTATAAGGTTCAAACACACCAACAAACAAACAAACATTGAATTTTATATATTAAGATTATTCAGAAAAAAAAGGAAGAAATATTTATGTGCAAATATGCGATTGAATTCCAAATGTTTTTTTTTTTTTTAAACATTTTTATAAATTGTATTGTTTATATGCTGATTTAAGTGATAGGTCATAGAGATTCTTTGCCAGATGTTTTATATCTTAAGTCGATCAAAAAAGGCTTATAATCAAATATGATTTACATGCCAGTGGTGTATGTAATTTTAATCATTTAATTTTTTGTAGATTCAAGCTTTAGATCAAGAAGTGCGTGATCTCCAGAGAGAATTTGAAACCGAGAGAACTGATTATTTGGAAACCATTCGCAAGCAGGATCAGCAAATCAAGCTTTACACTCAAATCATTGACAAAATTCAGCCTTGCATTAGGAGAGACTGTAACTATTCAAATATAGAGAAAATCAAGAGTGAAAGCTACTGGGATGAAGACTATCAGAAATGGCGCATTCCAGAACTAGTTATACAGAAAACAAAATTACCTACTCCAGGTATGCGATTAATAATTGTTTACTACTTTTCTGATGTATGTATAATATTTGATAAATCCTTTGTAGTGGCTTCTTTTGAAGTAAAATTACTATAACTTTCACTGTGTGAGCTTTGCAGTCGGTTTCCATTGAGGTTTACGAGCTTCCACAGAATACTGAATCGGCAATTTCTTATCTATTAAAAATTGAACATGTAATTCTGTATGATCCTGATACAAGCTTTTAAAGTAATTACTTGTACTTTTTCATTAAAAAATTATTATTAATAGATCTTGTGATTTTGTTCTTTTAACAATTATCGGAATTGGTATCTAACTGCACTGAACATTCTCTCAAAATCACTATGAAATGTTTATAGTTCTTAATAAATTTGTCCTGTTTCTTATGAAGCTATTAGATATAAAACCTTTTAATTCACGACTTAAACCTTAAGTTCTGCAAGTCCTCTTCCAACTGATGTGTACTTTGAAAAGGATATTGAAACTCACTTAGGTTTCATTACTTATTTTGGTTTATTTCAGGTGTTCAGATTGGCGGAAGACCTGCTGTATCACCAGATCACAGAATAAAACACAATCGCTCTGCATCCAGTGTTAAAGAATATTTTGATGATTCATCAGAAGATAAATTTTTTAGGGTATGTTTAACTTTTTATCCTTGGAAATATACATTTATTAGCAATAAATATTTGATTACTACAGCAGTATGCTTCATACAAAATTTTAAAAGAATTTTAGAAAATATCTTCATTTCATTTATCTAAATAGAAAGAAATGTCCATTTTTTTTATTTATAACTGTTTTTGTTAATTATTTTTATATTACTTAAAATTTATATATTACAGTGTTTTATAAATTTTAAGTAATATAAAGTTAATTAACAAAAAACAGTTATAAATAAAAAAAAAGGACATTTCTTTATTATTCATTTCTTTATAGTAGGCCAAAAATTCATGAAGTTTTACTAACTTCGTGAATTTTTGGCCTACTAATTCAGTTTAGAAATTTAGCTTATTGATTATCAGTTTCTGCTTATTTCCGCTTATGATTTAAAAAGAATATTGCTTCAGAATGATACTATTTCTTGTGGTATCTCATATTAGTTACAATTTAAATTCAACTTAATATTGTTGTCGAGAAATGGGTATGACAAGGTGACGATTATCAACACAAGGAACTGCTAATTTTGCATACTGGTTAAAAAATAAAAGTGGTCAGAGTTACTTTAATTGTTTAGACAAAATCAATATCTTGACTCGGCTTTTTACAAATTTTTATCCCATCACCTTCAGTCATGTAATTTTACTCAAGAACTTACATTATCGTGTTCTAAGATTTTTAAACATTCTTATATTAATTAGAATGGAAACAAAAACCAATTTGTAATTCTGCAAAATTTTGATTTTTTTTTTTTTTTCATCTAATTGGTGAAAAACTGTAGTTCAAGTGCCATGCAAAAAGTTCTTTCATGTTAGAAATAGAGTTATGTGGAAATGACAGCTTGTTAAACTAAACCAAAGCAATTTGATGGCTGTTTAAATTGATTGTGATGAACTCTTTCATGTTTCTTTGTGCAGAAGCTGGAGAGAGGTGAGGAAGAGGATATTGCCGGGACTTACTTCAAACCCAGGCGCCAAGAGCAGCTGCTCAGTAAGTTCAAGAAGACAGCATACAGAGTGGGTTGTAAGTCATGTGTTTGGGGACATAACAGCAACATGGCTTTTTTCTTTATTTTTGACTTTGCTTTCTTTCCTTTCCTTTATTTCTTTTTGCTTATTTTTTTCTTTAATTTTAAGAATGGCACATTCTTTGATTTGTATGTATGAAAAACATTTAATTATGCAGTAACACCGTGCATGAAACCAATTTGACGGGGTGGGTCTCGTAGGAACTCGGCTTCATGACTATAGGGTCGCGGGTTCGAGACCTAATTCCATGTTGATGGACCTGGTGCATGTTAAATCCATTGAGAATTAAACGTACTCCGGCTGGTGTGGAGCAGGTTTGGAGGGAGGGGTTCAGGTGTTGTCCTCGTCATCTGACCACAGTTCGAATTATAAAGGCCATCAAAATACAGCCCTCATTTAGCTTCTAAATGCGATGCATTTTGAAATCTCATCATTTTCTGCAAAATTTAGTCAGTTTGTAAAGTTTTTGCTTTGTGTAAATCCCTTGTTTATATGCATGCTTTTCTCCAGTTGATGAATATTTTAGACTTGCCTTTAAAAGGGGAATTATATAAAATGTTTATAATTTCCTTATACATGGTACAGATGCTGTACCAGTAGACTTTCCCTTTGTGTGTTGACTGGCACAATCATTCTACTATTAGATCATTAGTTTATGAAGGTTGTACCATAGTAAGGGCCATTTAGCTCATGTATCTGATGTGTGGGTTCTTTAATCACTGTATGGATAGTTTTACTCCCATGTTCCATTGCATCATTAATATGTGATAGGTTGATGTTTTGTTAAAGACAGAAGAACAATAATGAGTAACCTCACAGGCAATCAAAAGAGAGAGAAATGTTATCTTCCTATATTTTGGAGCATTGACAAGGAAGAGGGGGGGGGGGGCCACTTTCCTGTTTCTTAATCAAAATCCTCATTTTAAGAGGAATATTTGGAATTATATCTTCCTGTGAACTAAATTTAACCTTATAACTTATTTAACCCAAGATTTATGTCGATAAAACAAATAAAGCAATTTTTTGTCAGGTCATCATTTGCTAGATCATATTTTTTAAAGCAGAATGGGTTCCTTGCCCATGAGAAATTGGTGGATATCCCGACAAAGAGTTGCTCATATTTTAGGCGCAACTCTTCTTTGATCTTTTACAACTAAAATAAGGTAATGAACAGTTAATTTGCTGAATTCCCTGATTTGATTGAAAAGGCTGAAAGATTGAGATGGCTTGAACAATTATTGTATCTGAAATTTAATCCAAAAAATTCACCATTTATTTAATCAGGAAACCCTAAGTGTAGACAAAGTTGAAGCTACTTATGTCTGAATAACCATATAAGAAGGCTTGCTGTTTTTCAGCTTATATTATTTTTTGCTCTTTTGTCGTAAAGTTTTGCTTGAAGCATGCCACTCCTTTATTGCTCATTGTCATTTTGTGGGAATTTTGTAATATTATGTATATCTAATTATAAACCTACTTTGCCCAAACTAATTAAAAGAATATTTTAAATAAATGCTTCATGTGATATATTTGTATTCAACTTAAAAAGTGTCTTCCTTAAATTTGAATAAATAAAATAATTTAAAAAAAAATTCCTAGCAATAAGATAGGTTTAAGGAATTAATGTTTCATGTATTTTTAAGAATTTTTATTTTATTCCACTTTTAAATTAATGTTGTTATTTTTTTTATTCCTTGCCAGTTTTAATTAAAAATAACTCAGTTTTATCTCGTGTTGTATAGAAATATATCCTTATATCTGTGTCAAGAAATTTTTAATTTTCGATCTGCTTCATTGTAATGGCACCTACGAAGTATTCCATTTAATGTATGACAATAAAATTATGTAAGTGCATGAAAAGTTAATAGTGTATGTTATTTCATGAAACCAAATAAAAAAAAAGAGTTTTTCACACATGCACTAGAGACTTTTGTCTCATTCCGCAAGACTCTGAAGCACTTTAAAAATCTACTTGATGTTGCCGTGCTAAGCTGATACCAAATTTATGACATCGGATAGTGGGAGGGGCCTCAAAACAATTGACCTCATATTGTCAAACTCTGATACTGTTATTGCAAAATATATTTTGTCTATTCTTTACTAGGTAACAATAGAAAATTACAAATGTTAAAACAATAAATGTTAAAAAACAATAGAAAATTTAAAAAACATTAAAAAAGAAAAAAAACTAGAAAAATATGAAACAGGAGAAGTAATCAACGATGATAACGATACACCTTTTTTGTGCGCCAAACGCAGCAGCATCCAGTGTTTGCATCATACATTTTACTACAACTAACCAACCCATCACTAAAGAATTAACCAACACAACCTTTACTAGGTAACTTTTTGAGGATTGGCAAGATTATGTAAAAATTTTGTAGATAAGTGACCTGAAAGCCAGAACGGAAAAATCAGTCTTTGCTTCAAAAAGATGAAACCATAACATGCAAATGATTTTATACACAATAAAATATACTACTTCTGAGACTTAGTGTTAGAAGCCTGGTAGTAGAGTGTTCTCATTGTGAGTCAGAGTGTCTAAAGATGAACGTGTTAAACTTCTGATCCCCCTCAATGATCTGCCTTATACAGCCCTTCTTATTCAACCAACCATCTTCCTTATACTAAAAAGACTGAAAGAATTAGATAGCTTAAATGATTAATGTATCTGAAATTGAATCCAAAAAAATTCACCAATAAGTGTAGTCAAAGTTAAAGCTACTTATGGTCAAATAATTCAATTGCCTTATACTGAATGTCTGATTCTACCAATGATCTGCCTTATACAGCTCTTCTTATTCAACCAACCCTCTGCCTTATACTAAAAAGACTGAAAGAATGAGATGGCTTAAATGATTAATGTATCTGAAATTGAATAAAAAAAATTCACCAATAAGTATAATCAAAATTAAAGCTACTTATGGTCAAATAATTCAATTGCCTTATACTGAATGTCTGATTCTACCAGTGATCTGCCTTATTTTGAAAAGACTGAAAGAATGAGATAGCTTCAGGGATGGCTGCAATGGGGGGGGGGGGGCACAGGACCCCCTGTTGTGGATGCTGTGCTCCCATCAGGGAAAGTTTTTGCACCCTATTTCCGCAATGGAGTATTCAACGGGTAGATAAATAAAGATCTGGCAAAAATTCCCAATTTCATTACACCGCTTCCCCCCCTTGGGCAGACTGTAACGCCACTACTGAATAGTTTGAACGATTATGCGAAGTACTAAATTATTGGTACCTGCAAAGAATTTTATGGTATATCTCGGAGAATTTAAAAAAAATTTATTTCCTAATCCCTTATGAGGTGGAAGAAATATAAATCATGAATAAGAAATCGTCTCAAAATCCTTGTCTTAATGCCCTTAATATCTCTGATCAGAAAAATATGACAGATTTCCTTTTTTCAAGTGGATTTTATTCTTTTTTGCTTCATTTGAGAATAAACATATTCACAACCAGTAACTACAAAGCCCAAGCTCTGCGGGTGATCTTTTACAGTCAATTTTATTTGTCTGTTATGGCTTCTGCTTATTGAAATAAATATTGTTTTCTTTTTGAGTAGTTTGATTGAATATTTTGTGTGATGGTAATGTTAGTTTTAATACCTTTAATAATCGAATATGTGTTTTTTAAAGTTAAGAACATCTCTTTTACAATATTGTAACAAAATTACTTTGTGGGTGTACGTGAATGCAATCCAATAAGCAGGATTAAAAAAATAAAGCTCTTTATTTTACAAATATTCTCAAGCAAAGAAACGTAGCACAAGTAGCACAGCACTAGTAAAAATTCACAACAGAGACTACCAATAAATCTCAACACAATGCTCAAAGGTTTCTTGTTAACTCACCAGCTTGCTTGCAGGTCAAATTCCAACTGACCCTTCTTGGCTTGAGAGCTTGCCTTTCAAACTTTTCAACAGGAAGTGACTTCATTACGTAGGAAGTGACATAATCTCTAGAAAGTTCATGAAAGCAGTAGAAATATGTGGAAAGTTTGAGGTCCTTCTAGAAAATTCCTTTTGTCGCCAAAGTTGTCAACTTTGTCTCCAAGTCGCCAAAATGGTCGCCAAGGTCGTCAAATTTATCGCCAAGTCGCCAAGATTAGCATCTCAGGGAAACGAATTTATAGCTTTGTAACAATATTTGGTAGCACAGTTGGAGAAAACTAATGATTCTATCGTATCAGAATAATATAACACATTTATACAGTGTGATCACAAATTATTGGGCACATTTCAGGATTGAATAAGAACAACAAAGTACTTGTATATTTAATGTTTTCTATATAAGGATATTTTATACAATTTCATTAAATACTATTTTGAACTTTCAATAACTTTGACATGTGCTCCAGTTGGTATTCAGTTTCTCGGCACGTTTTGTGAAGCATTTCAGTTGTTATCCCCCCCAATGACGTCAATGATTTTGTATTTTTGTTCATTAATATCACAAACTTTTGTTGCATGACATATCCCCTCTGGAAAAAGAAACCTTATGGGGTGTTTGGGGATCTAGCAGGCCTAGGGATTGGTCCTGTTGGACCAATCCATTGTTGCAAAAATTCTTCCTGCAGGCAGTCTCGGTCCGCGAATCCTCAATGAGGTGACAAAAAACTGTTAGAACTGCACTCTCATTTAAGACGAAACTACGGTTGCTACAATATTTTGTTCTTCTTTTATTCAACTTTGAAACATGCTCAATAGTTTATAACTAACCCATGTACTTTTTGTACAATTTATACTATTCACATACGGCTAAAATGTTGTAACTCTTGCATCATAAATCTCTGTTACATGACAATTCTTCCTTTTCATAAAAATTTTAGCACCTATCATCGAAACAAATGCAATGATTATAACTCTTATTGTTAAATTTCTAAATTCACCTTCTTTATTTCTTCCCTAACAGCCAACAAAGATGCACTAATATCAGCTTCCAACGGCAGCATCCCCAACCTTGTAAAAGAGAATAACGCCTTAAATTCACTGAATTCCTCGCTTCTGAATGGCAGCAGCAACTTGAATGGATCCATAAATGGCGGCACAACGCTGCTCATCCAGCCCTCCAGCCAGGAATCGCCTCTGACTTTCCGCAAACCAACCAAGCTGGAGGCCTTGCCCAATGGTGGGGACTTGTACAAGCGAAACAAACGGAAATTGCGGACTAATGTGGGATCCATGGAGTGGCCAATCTGACGACCTTTGTCCCCCAGTGAGCCAGGGCTCAGTGAGTGTAGGGTGCTACCGACAGTTTTACCGCCAATCCGACCCAAGTCGGATGAGGGGAGTGTTGGCCATAATAGAAACTAAATTTTTCACTGTGCACACAAGTTTATAGGGTTTTCAGCGTTGCCTTTTGGAGTATTTAATGGTATGGATTTTTAGATTTTGACACAGGATTTACCGGTATGTCGATGTGACTAATTTTTTTCCAATCCCTTGGCACTTGGATATTTTCTATTGTCAAATTAAATTACACTTTTTTTGGGGGGGGGGGTTTGTGCTATATGTTTGATTCATTCATTAAGAATCCATAGAATGCTTGGGATGCTTATAGCAATTTCAAATAGTTTTTGTTTTCAATAACAGCATCTGTGAATGATTTTATTTTAGTAATAAATTTTAAAGATTCTATAATTCAGTGGACAAATCTTATTTGCAAAAACCTGTTAAAGAATTATAAAATAAATATTTTTTTACAAGGAGTTTTGTTAGAATTTTGTTGTATTTTTATATTTTTTTGCAATCTTTTTTTATTTCTGAAATATTTTAAACGCATTGATCATGCAAATTAATGTGTAGAGTTTGTTCTCTTTGATGTATTGGTAAATCTAATGTTAACTTGTCAATTAGAGTGAAATAATTAAAAGTGAATTTAGTTATGCGAAATTCCATCCATATTTGTTGTTTATAGCATTAAATGGATTTTCAAATCGGCCTCGTGGACAATTTAAAATTGACATTTATTCATATTTTATCCAAAGTTTCATTCTGTTGGTGAAAAATTTGCATCATTCTTTGAAATTCTAAAATTTATTGATGCATGTGCCATTTTCTACTTTGATTATTCAGATAGAGACTTTTATCTTTGGGATCTTTCAAAAGAGATGTTGATTGATTAAAGCAGAAAACATTTCAAATATTCAAAAAAGGTTTTAGGATAATTCTTATATAAATTTATTTTAAATATATCAAGCACATCTTTAAAAAATCGTTCAGACTTGTAGAAAAATAGATCATTTGTAAACTTCTGGTTTCATTTTTCTTTCTCCTCTTTCTCAAATGGTGTTATTCTTCAGATAACTTAAATCACTCTTTTCTACTGAGAGTTAAAATATTATATTATTGTATATTATTTATAGTATATTTTATTTGAAATGTAATATTGCAGAAAGTCATAAAAAAGCAAATAAAATTATTTTTAATATTGTTTGATTTTAATTTTAAAAATGTCTTTTTTATTAAAAAGTTGATGGTGGCCATGGAAAAATGTTACACTTCTTTTTTCTTGCGAATATTCACATTTCAGTCATTTTTCGAAGAATAGTTTCGTAGAGTCTTTTTATTCGAAAGGAGCAAATATGTATTTTTTTATTTAATGGTCTTGTATTATTCCGAAAAGATGCTGATGTATTAAATTTAGGTTTGTAATGTATGGAAATTTATAGTATATGTATTTTTTTATTTTATATTTAGATAGTAGCAAAAGATTATTATTCCATCTTAATTTTTAGTAAATGAATGGAGGAAAATTTTAATTTAAAGTTGGTTGACAAAATTATAGTAATCCATGAAGAATCAAAATTATTTGCAATATTTCTTTTCAAAGAAGTGCTATTTTTGTTTTTGTGTCGTTGACAACCCTGTGTGATAAGTCTAATTTTCATAAAAAGTATTCAAAATGTTTGATATATGGGACAAATACAAATATTTTGCTGGAAGTTAACGATTCTAAAACACACTAAGTGCCAGATTTTTAAAGCATCCTTACTCCTGTGCTGATTTACTTTTTTAACCTGGTACCTTTATAGTAAATAAATTGTTTAGCTTAAAATATATATCAGTATAATTGAAAAAGTTTTTTACAAATAAAAATATTTTTTTAAATCGGAGAGTTTCATGTAGCATGTCTTTTTATACTGTCTTAATATTAAATGGTTTTTGCAATTATAACTTGATATTCTTTATCAATTTAATTACTTGGTGCTTTGTTTTCGTCTGAAAATAACATTTGCCTTGTTAGGCCAAAATTGAAATTTGGGGTCAACCCTCAGAGTTAAAAAAATATATATTGATTATTTTTTTTATTTATATGCATAATATTGGAATTTCTTCTCTATAAAAAAACTATAAATTACGTATTTAACTTGTGAATTAAAATATTTTATCATTTACTTATAATTTATATAAATCCCTTTTAAAAGTTGCCAATTGAAAAATATAAATTTTCTGATGAAACTTAAAATTTGGCATTGAACAGTAATAATATCAGGTATAAAAATTTGTGGATCTTCAATGTTCTATGAAACTCTAGGAAATAGAATATTATCTTTTAATCCACACAAATGCTGGAAACATTAATCAGTGCTCTCTTCAAAGAATAGAAAATTGAAATTTTTTTTTCTGATCACGAAATATTTTCAAAGTTTGATAAACTGCAACTGTGTTTTCTAACATTTTGTAAATAGGTACCTTTAAAAAAGCCAATAATCAGCCACTGGGGGACAAACTAGTGCCTATTTTCTTGTACATACATATCTGTAAAAAATGTATTTATATATGAAGTATGTAATTCATTGAAATATTGAATTTGACAGAATTTTTAAACTTCTGTGAATACAGTGAATGTTCAGTTATTGTAAAATGTTTCTGTTAAACAATGATAATTCTGTGCTGAAGAGTGCATTTCTGATTTATTTGTAAATCTTGTTAAGTGAGAAGTGCATGTAAAGTAGATTTTATTTAAGAATTTGTTAAAAGTAATATTTAACTCTAACCAAAGGGGAGGATAAATTTTACATTTTGTGAAAAGTTGTAGAAAGAAATGTATTAATACATTAATGCTCAAATCGCATTTTTCATTAATATTATGTATACTAATATTACATCTCGTGAAATCAACTGGGAAATTACTAGAAAAATCCTGCCTAAAAATTTATCTTTTATTGCCCTCGTAAGCCTAGCGTTCTCCATTTAGACAGTAGAATTAATGCAAAAAATTACTAGAAAAAATCCTTTCTAAAAATTTATCTTTTATTGCCCTCGTAAGCCTAGCGTCCCCATTTACGCAAAGTCCAATTAATGCAAAAAATACTTTTAAAATTATGTGAAATTCCAAAAAGAAAATATATTTTTACTATTGTATTTACTGATACGTTTGTTAAATTCAAGCAAATGAGCAGACTTATCCTTTTCTATTTCACATTGGAAAAAAACTACTTTCATTTCTGATTTGAAAATAAAAAGGCTGCATTATCAACTGAATATTTTAATATGTCCTACCACCAATTGAATATAAAAGAAACAAATACGTAAAAATACTTTTTTTTTTGTAAAACTTATGGTGAAAAATAATTCCTGTGAGTTTATTATGTATATGTAGAAACGTCCCTAAAACATTACTCTAGGCATTAAAAGGTTAGCAATACTCTTTCTGGTTAAAGAATAAAACCTTCTGTTGTGAAAGTTA